>OU612096.1:70646701-70939394 GCA_914767995.1 Thecocarcelia acutangulata | reverse complement strand
TAAAAGCGTTTTTCGCCAATCACGGTACCAATTTTTAAAAACGTCCGTCTTTCGCCATAAAAACGCCAAACACAATAAGGGTAATCAGTATTTTTATTCTCTTTGTTATTTATAAATATTTGTTTGGCACTTTTTTAACAGGATGCTTCATAATCATTTAGTTTAGCATAATCTTTTACATTATGATTCATTTACAAAATTTTGCATGTCGAAAATTTAGAGTGTAAATGCAACAGGTACTACGAGAGCTGTCGTTTTACGACTATGCCAAACACAATAAGGGTGATTGAAAAAAAACTTGTTTGCTCTCTTCTCCCTTGCCGCAAGGACTTGTGAAAAAAGTAGGAAATATTTCTCATTCGAAATGTAAAATGCTTTTGGCAGCGGTTTCTAAAAACTCTATTGGCGTTTGAGAGAACTAGTTACTGGTAAAAAGTTCACCCAAAAATGGATTACATCATAAAATATTCTGTCGGAAGGAATTTGCTGGCAGTTTGATCACACAAAATTCAAAACCGACAACTAACTGTTCGCTTAATTAATCATGGCACAACTCTCTTAATGTGGACAAAAATGTGATGTACAAAAAATTACCTGCCGTAAGCCTCTATTACGATTAAATATTGGTTACATTCTTTTGGGGTTTAAAAAGTATTGTTGTTTAAACCATTTTGCTAGGAGATGAGTTCTACAAAATATTTGACCTTTTAAGTTGGACGTCGGCTCTGTCCAGCACAAACAAATTTATAGGCAAAGAAAAATCAATAAAAATTTTGACTAAGAAAAATTATTTGTATGTATGTATGTGATACCATAAAATATCCTTTGATATCATACGAGTATTTTGTTGCTGTTGAAAAAAAGTTGTTTTCGTGCAATAATTATTTTTGTTTGAATCTAAGAATTCCTTTACAGGTGCGCATTCAAACAATTTATTGATTGATTCAGGGAATTATTATTATTAACATGGAAACAAAAATATTCTGTGAACTTAACAGAATTTAGTTTTGTTAAATACATGGCCCGGTCGATTTGCAGGCCTCCGCTGTTGCTTTTTCTCGTAAACGTGATGTCTTATATATATCTTGTCCACTTTCTAATCCACGTTGACTTTGTTGCTTCATTGTTTTTTTTTTTACCCTTCACAAAAATGTAAAGGGTATATATAAGTTTGTGATTCCGTTTGTAATTTCTACAGTTTTTATTTGCGACCCTATAAAGCATATATATTCTGAATCAGAATTAATGGAAAAGTCGATTGATCCATCGTGCCACGTGTTTGCTGTTGAAATTCAGTAATATCGCTTCACGTTTAGCTGAGATATATTCAAAATTCCAAAAAAGCCATTAATTTTTTTAAATTTTTTAAATAAAAGTTGTTTGTTTTGGTTCAAACTTCAGTTATTAATCATGGCGATTAGAAAGCAAAAAAAAATTCAGATATCGGTCCATATATACGCGAGATATAGCCTAAACCGGGATTTTCATGAAAATGTCACGTAAGCAAATTTAAACAACTTTTTTTGCATAAAAGTAGTTCCCGTAATATAAGAAGGAAAATGAAAATTTCCAATATCGGTCCATATATACCCGAGCTATAGCCTAAACCGATTTTTCCATCAATATTTGTTTTTTTTTATATACTGAAAAGCAATTCTCGTTATAAAAGAAGGTTACTAAAATACAGAAAATAGAAAATTGCGATATCGGTTCACATATAACCGAGAAACTTTTCCATGAAAATGTTCATGAAAGATATCTTTTTTGGAATAGTGATTACAAGGCAAAAATATTTTTTCCCCGATATCGGGGAAATTAAATTTTGATTTGATTAATAAATAAAGCACAAGGTATCCCAGAACTCAACGACATTCCGAAACAGGATGGATTTATTGTAACCATATTGAGATAAATCAGAGAAAATGCCGAAACAGAGTGACAAGGTTTATTGTAACTATCATGAGAAAACATATGACAAACAAATCTAAAAAAAAAAATTATCAGTTCAACTACTTGTTATTCGCACAACAACTTGTAGTTTTAAAATTTTTCTTTCTCAAATCAATCTTCTCACCTTCTTTCGGCTTGAGGTTGGGTTCTAACACACCCTGTATATACTTACGATATATAATAGAATACAAATGTAGAAACATCATATGTAATTTGATTGAGTATATAGGTTTTTTACATATATAAAGAAAAATTTAGGCTGTGCTATATAATACACGTAAAGAAAATGCAGTTTAAAATGTGGTTACCACGGCTTTAATATATGTATGCTTTTATATTGTGTGTTATTGTTATCAATTTCCGTTATACTATTGTTACCGTCTATAAATTTCGAGATATGGTTGCATACAATAATAGCATTTATGAAAATTTTGTTTAAAATAATAGTAGCTTTTATCACACCTTGTAAAATAATTTTTTTATTATATGTATGATATGCTAACTCGCATACAACATAACTAAGCTTACACAATAAACTTACTTTACCATCAGTAATGATATTTTCGTTCTCTTCGCTAATAGGCGTTTTCCACTGAATAACATCTACATGAAACGCATGGAAAATGTAGAAAATGTGAAACACTGTTTACATTGCTCACATCTAACATATACCATCAATTTAGCTTTCAAAATAGTTAATAAAAATAGATTAATTTTATGTTGCATTGCAAGAACAAACCCAATTGTTAATGCAGTGTATTGAAATAATTGAATACATTCTGGAAGAAGGTGATGATGAACAGCTTGAGGACATATGTGTGCCGTGTTCTCGTAGGGTTTGGACATTTGTAAGTTGTAAGAATTAAGGGATTTTTTCATAAACATACATAAATATACATATGTATAATGTCCTTTTTAGAATCGTTACGGAAATTTTTGGGAAAAAGAATGTATTGAACGAGAATGCTTTTTTTTACTGGTGCAGAAACTAGAAGTATTGAGAAAGAGTGATACAAACTTTAGAAATTCTATAGCTTTAGAGAAGAGAATACTTTATACTCTTGGATCTTCAGCAGAATATCGTACTGTTGGAAGACTTTTTGGAGTTTCTACCACCAGTGTTTGCAAAATTTTACATGAATTTTGCAAAGCGATTATTGTCGAACTCACAGAAGAGTTCTTCCTTCCAAATTTCTTACTGAAGCGACGAGTGCATAAAGGGATTCGAAAACATTGGCTTTCCTCAATGTTTAGGGGCGATTGGGAGGTACTACATTTGTATATGTTACTACCGAATTGAAAATTTATTTACATTAAAAAGACGGATATCACATTGAAGTAAAACCATCAGCTCCTGAAGCCGTCGATCATTTTAATTACAAGGGTACTATTTGCATTGGTTGATTTTCGGTAAGATTTACTGTATTTTAAGGATTCGGTGCAAAGTTGGGTTGAAATAATTTTTCCCTTAGGCTTAGGTAAATGTAGGCTATCCAGAACGATGTAACGACTCCTTGATTTACCGAAAATCACATTTAAGCAATATGATGAATACTTCGAATGTTTTGAAGACAAAGCATAAACAAATATTCGGTACACAAGTTCCAGTTGTTATTATTGGGGATTCAGCCTTTAAGTTTTCTCCAACACTTATGAAACCTTAGCCCTTTTCAACTGTAGCTTCTTCGGAACAACAAACTTTCAATTATAACTTGTCTAAGGTGAGGCGTGTAGTTGAAAATGCTTTTGGTCATTTAAAGGCAAGATTTAGACGCATTGGAAAAGGCCTAGATAACAATCAAAAGTTTAATAACAGAACTATTATGTGCTGCAGTATTTTACACAATTTCTTAAATGACCATAATTGTGATATTAATGAAAATTGGAAAACTTGTCAAAAGCCTTCTCTCCTGCAACCAGATAATAGCAACTTATCTGCTGATCAATCAGTAGCAACTGAAAGTGTGAGAAGTGCTATTAGCAAGTTTTTAAGTGAACCAGCCTCCTCAACGTCACACAACTCTTAAAACACAGCTTCTATTGAATAAAAAGCTTTTCTAGACCATGAATTTTGTTTTTATTTGTATAACAAAGAAAAAAAGAGTTAACTAAACTACTGCAATTAATTGATTCTAGAAATAATTTATTAAATAATTAATAATAAAAATTAAAACAACAAAATTAATTATAACTATCGAAGGAAACAAATGAAAAAGTAAATTTTAAATCCTTTGCATAAATACAAATTTATTAAAAGTACAACTACTCTCAGGTATAAAAACATAACTATGTATGTAGTAGCATTGCATATACATATTGTATATACATATAGCAATTATATAATAAAATCATTTTTCCCTCAAAATGTCGAGCAGTTGGCTTTGGAAACTTGCATTTTGGGAAGAAATTGCGTTTAGCCTTTTTATTACTTCAGCCAACTGCTCTTTTCTCTCTTTTTGTTGCTGCTTTTGCATTTCAATTCGTTCTTTGTCCAATCGCACAAACTCCGCATTTGTATCGACTTTTTTTCTTTTCGGAGGTCGGCAATCTTCGTCAGTTAAGTCCACACAATAGCTGCTACATGAAGCGTTGGGATCGAACTCGATCACATTTTCAATTACAGTTGACATGTCTAAAAAGAAAAATTTATTTTAAAATACCTATTATGTAAATTATAAACTCGTCATACGTTTATGTTTACTTACCAGTACTTTCATGCATTGTTACTTCAATGTTGTGCACCTTGAATGCCCCTAGAATATTATGCACTTTATTGTAGTGAATCCATGTTGATGGTACTCCTCCAGTAGGCCCTATTTTATTCTTTTCCTGAAAGCGCGAAACAATCATTCTTATAACTTGAAAACTAGAAACAAATACATGCATATGTACTTACTTGTATTTGCGGGTGAGGTTGTCAATTTGGTGCGAACATCTACCCAAGTACCAAGGAACCTAATTTGCTTCATTGAAGCTACCATTTCGCTCAATTTTGTCTTCCCACAAGTCCAACAGCATGTTTTCTAGGTCCTGGGTCCACATCATACGTTTACTGGTGTTCTTTTTTACTAAAAATAATAAGCAAATGCAAATATAAACTCATAAATATAAAATATTAACTTACATGTTCCGTTCATTTTGGCACAAATATAATTTACTTTTTCCGTATCAAAAATTTCAAAATAATTACAGGGTTTACAATTCAAAAATTTTAACAAAAACTAACGTCCTTTTGTCAGTGATGCCACAAGAATACTCGACATTATTGCCACTTTTCTAGTGGTGACACTGAAATAATCGAAAGACGTTGAATGGAATAACATGAGATAGGAACATTTTATAAAGATGTTGAAAAATTTTGACTTTTAGTACAATGTATTTCTTATGGGAAGATGTTATCATCTTCAAAAATTGATGGTAGGTGTTAGATGTTGTTTAGTGGAAAAAGCCTATAACATATACTACTCTTTCAGTTTTATTTTTTCTTTAAAATTCAAAAAATGTCATTTCATTTAAAGAAAAATATTTCTATACATATACATATGGTGACGTAAACAAAAAATATGAAAATCGTGCAAAAACCCCGTGTCAGTGATAGTGGCAAACAAAAGGTTAGTTTATTAGGATAACCATATTGTGCTGTACCTAACCATAATATTGTCACAGGCATTACAATATATGGTTAATCATACTATTGTTGTTATCAAACATATTATGTTACCTCTAGCCATATTAATATGGTTGTGTATTACTCTTAATATCGCAATTTCAACAAAGTGCTTGATAACTATTTTTGATTTATTACAGCTAACTGATAGTTCGATATTAAAGAGGTCATTTGGGCTTTCATCCCATCAAGGGACAACCCGGATAATTTTTACGAATTATTTTTATTTATTTTATAGCACGAAAATATAAATTTATATATTAGCTATAATTTATTACCATATGTATATTGAATTATGACAAAAACATGGTTCTATTAAAATAAAGTTACTTGCAACACTTGTATAGTTTTTTAATGGAAGTAATGTGGTTATATATGAGAAAAAAAAATGGTTTATGTATGTACATTAATGATAAATAGTCGAACTTATTGAATATTTCTAATATTATATGATGGTATTATTCGTCTGGCTTAAATTAAAAAAAAATTATTTCTTAGCATCATATTATGGCTTACTATAATAATGATATTGAACCAAAATATACAATAGAGGTATTTTTTTTTAACAATTATGTGTTTTATTTGTCAACAAGATTTTGGATGAGTTCAATCTCCAGGTTGCAAAAGCTTCATCCATACCTATGGATCCTTGATATCTTAAACTGAGTTCAGAGAATCTTCTTGAAAGTAGCAATACATATTGCAAAGCAATTGGTTCGCTGTTGTATGTCTCAAATAATATAAGACCTGATATTGCTGCAGCTATATCAATATTGCCAAGGAAAATCACTAATCCAAATGAGAATTGGGTCGAGCTGAAGCGTGTTTTGAAATATTTAAAGGGCACTAAAGCTTTGAAGTTATATGTTGGTTAAAAATCGAGTATGGATTTAAAAGGTTTCGCTGATGGCGACTGGGCAGGAGAGCTAAATGGTCGAAATACCCAAGTGGATTTATCTTCAAACTTGGTGATGCGGTCATATGCTATGCAAGTAGTCAAATGTGACGTTACCATCAACTGAGGCTGAGTTCGTTTCTTTATCTGAAGCGTCCCAAGAATTTTTATGGATTTGTCAGCTTATGAAAGAATTTCAAATTGATGTTGGCAAGCCAATTATATTTGAGGATAATCAAAGTTGTTTAAGAATGCCCCAAGATGAGAAAATATCGCCAAGAGGCAAGCTTATTGACGTAAAATGCTATTTTGTTCATGATTTATTAAGAACTGCGAAGGTATTTTATGAATATTATCCGACATTTTAACAAAACCACTGCAGAAAATTAAAATGATTAAACTTAGGGAACTAATTGGTTTATTTTATTTATATAACTTGTTAAATGTGCGCATGTAATATATACTATATCAATATTATGATATTGAGAAGGGGTGTTAGTAATATATTCGTGCCACTATCAAAACATATATAAACCTTGCTTGAGTTAATTGTAAGGCAGCAAGCCATTTGCTTAACTTAAATTGTTTTTTATTATACATTATTTATACATAGGAACTTATGTACAATTTTCTTTATTGAACAAAACTTTATCTGCAATAAACTCAACAATTATATGTTGTGCCTAGAATGTTGTCATATCAACCGCATATTTTTTCTACGTGTACTGTTTTTCAAACATTTATAAGTACATATTCGACTTTATTATTAAACAACAACGAAATCATGTGTTCCTTAAAGGCTTAACATATTTCTATACGAATTACTATCAAATCATAATATGTATTGCATACATATATTTTTGAGTATAGTCGAACCTAATAAACTCAAACTTTTTTCTAAATTGGTGTGAAACACCCATGCATGTTCACTCAGTTCGTTCTACGGAACAAGTTGTTATTGTCTTGTCCACCTAACGGGCATCTTGTCGCTAGAAATTGAGGCTATGGACCTTGACGATATGTGGTTCAACCTCTATGGTGCCATTTGTTACACAGCCAACGAACCAATGGCTCTTTTGCGTGAGAATGTCGAAGGTCGTGTTATGTCACGTTGTGGATACGTTAATAAGCCGCTACAATCATGTGATTTGACACCGTTAGCCTTCTCTCTTCTGCATATTTGAAACCAAAAAAAAAGGTCCTTTAATAATCTAAAAAACAATTCAAGAGCTCAAGGATGAGTTAGTTCGGCCATTAACGACATTTAGTTTGCATTAATAAGAGTCATTAACGTCACTTAATAGCGATATGCCAGCGAAGCCGTGGCGAGCGTTTGGCCGATATTTAATTTTACACATTGTCATAGTTAAAAATTATTAAGATATTTCTCTGAAAAGCTTAATTTGCAATTAAAATCGTGCGGTTTGTTTGGGCCACCCACATGTGTATGTGTGTATCAGAGCAAAACTGTCAAGGCAGTGTCAGATAAGATTTTGCTTCGCTTTGCGTTGCAAATTCGCTTTGACATCTAAGATAAAATATAGATAATTATATGAAACATGTCGCATAAAGTACTTTTAGCTCAATGTGAAGCTAAAAGTTCGGCAACAATCATCTTTTTACGCGTTGAAGTTTTTTCTAATACCTCCAAAGCTTTATGCGTTAAGAAAACAATTAGACCCAATTTCAGTAGTTCGTCTAATAATATCTCTAACTTCTATTATCATAAGAAATAATTAAATATAAAAATTAACAACCATTCTTTTAGATAAATAAACAAATCGTCAGCGTTGTCAAAGTTTTTATTGTGATATACATATTCTGCGTTTTGCACTTTTCTGTTAAAGTTTCAAACTTCACGCAAAGTGACAAAGCTTTATCTGACACGGCCTTTAGTGTGGACCGAACAATTAGCTTTTTATTGTAAAATAAATGCATGTTAATACAAGTTCATATAGTTAAATGCTGGAATTAAAAAAATCATCTGCGATTTGAAAATATTACGCATAAGCGAGTCAGTGTCATGATAAGACCACGCTCGTAGAAAAAACATATCCATATTTATGATGGGGGGGTCATCGTGATTGTGACACCAATATTATGTAAATAGTCATCAGTAATGTGAAAACAGACAACAATCTCAATGATAAAAGTCATCAGAGAATTTTGTCATACATTGAATATCATGAATTCTACAGCTGGGGTGACAGCAATTCAATCATACATATTATTAAAAATTATAATTCATCTAATTTGTCAAAATATATTTTAAAAAATAAACAGTATTATAATATTTTCTATTTATGGTTGAAAAATAGCTTTGTTGTTAAAATCGTTATTTTTTTAAACTTAAATCAATTGTTAGGGAGTAGAAAAAAAGTGCATCATATTGATGTAAATTTGTAATCACAACAAAGTACTGTTTAAGGAAAGGCAAATAAGCGAATATATTAAAGAACGACAATATTACACATCATATTGATGACACTCGGTATCACATGCGGCATAAGTTATATTAGGAATATTATGCGAGCGTAGAGAGTAAAATAAAAAAGGAACTACGAGGCAAAGAAAGCGAGCAGTTTCTCGCATACAACATACACACAGTTAAAACACGATAATGCATTATATTGATGACAGTAAGTCATCAATAGTATTAGAATACTAAAATATAAAGTTATATGTTTGAATATATTTTTGATACCATTATCAGTGAATCATACACTGATATCTTAGCGGTATCGGAGACTTGGTTAAAACCACATGTCTTAGACGGCTCTGTGAGTATTCCAGAATACTGTATCTTAGGGAACGATCGTATAGGTATGAGAGGAGGTGGAGGTAGCACTTTATATTCGGGACGGAATATCTGTTGAGACTGTTTATAAAAGATCTGATCCTTCTAGCTATGAATGTTTATTTGTAAAACTTAGAAAAATGCAGTGTAGAGTTTTAGTTGGAGTTGTTTACGCACCTCATGGTAATATTTCAGACTTAAATGAAGTCATAAGCGATATATGCTGCCAATATGATTATTCTTATGTGCTAAGAGATTTTAATAATAACCTTTTTTGTGAATCTAAAGCTAAATTAATACGCGATTTGTGTCGGATTTGTAAAGTAAGCTATATTCATAATAGTTTGCCAACTCATCTCGATTCTAACCATTGTTCTTCGTCTTTAATTGATGATTGTTTTACCAGTGATACGACTTCTGTGAAGTGTTCAGGCCAATTTATAGCACCTTTTCTTGCATCACATTGCTTTATTTTTATATGTGCTGATGTATTCCATAAAGTTCATAACAACTTTGTATAATATAGAGATCTTAATAACATAAACTGGAATGAGGTCTTTGACATAATATCCAATCCTAACTGGAATACCATTTACTATACTAATAATATAAATTTGCAACTGGAAATATTATACCAGCTTCGAAATGACGTATATGTAACTGTGCCTATTAAGAGAGTGCGTCAGCATGCTAAAAAAGAAGAAAAAATTTTGATATACATGAAGTTAAGGTGGCAAGAAATCTAAGAGATCTGTCATTTAAAGCATATAAGGAAGATATGAGTAGAGATAATTGGAGAATATACTGTAGGCATAGAAACAAAGTTAAAAGTATTTTGAGGAAATTTAAGACTCAATTTTAGCAAGCCAAGTTTGAGCACAGCAGAGATTTGTGGAAAATTATTATTATTATTTTTTTTTTTTTTTTTTTTTTTTTTAACTTCATTATTTTATTTATTGAATCTACATAAAAAATGTAATGACAATAAGTATTCAAATCTTAACACTAAAAAAAAAAATTGTGATTAAAGTCCTGCCAGTGCTGGACAAAAATTTATTTTTATGCGAATATTATTTCAGAATTCAGTCATCTGTTTAGAGCTCTAATGGTAGCCAAAGTATCCCTCCTTCTCAGACGGATATGACCACCAAAATTAACAATATTAACTGCAAGATGATTTGGATGGAATTCAAGTTTGTTAATATATCTTGTCGCGTACTTCACAAATTCAGATTTCACAAAAGGTACGTTCAGATCTGCGTGGATTCGTGAGTTTTTAACGTACCATGGAGCATCTGTAATTCTACGGAGAATTCTATTTTGACTTCTTTGAATTTTTTCAATGTTAGATGCCGAGGCTGTGCCCCATTATTGAATCCCATAGCACCATATTGGCTTCAGAATCGAGTTATACAGCACAAGTTTACAATCAAGCTTCAAGGTCGAATTTCTGCCTAGTAGCCAGTTAATTTGCACTGCTTTCAATTTCATCTGCGTTGCTTTTGCCTCGATATGCGACTTCCATGTTAGTCTACGGTCAAGATGAATACCGAGGTATTTGACTTCACTGTGTTGAGGTATTACTTTATTATTAATAGTAATGGGTGAGTATGTTCCTAGATGCAGTGCGAATGTAACATGGGCACACTTTTGTTCATTAACCTTGATTTTCCAAAGCTTGAGCCATTTCTCTAGTTTCTAGTGGTGATCAGGAATACATTCAACCTTATTAAGCATTGGATCCAACTTCGCCTTTAGCAATTTTTCGAAAAGTTTTGATATTGTTGACAGTAGACTTATTGGACGGTATGATTCTACTATCGTGTGGTCCTTCCCTGGCTTAGGAACCATTGTTATCATGGACACCTTCCACTCTACAGGGTAATACTCAAGTCGTAAAATAGCATTAAAAATAAAAAGAAGAATTCTTTTAGCTACACGAGGCAGCTCTACGAGCATTTTGTTGCTGATTTTATCCATACCTGGAGCTTTTTTAAGGTTTAGATTATTAATAGCATTTTCAACTTCTTCAAAATTGAATCTTAAAGGCACAGGAGGTCTACCAACAATAGGCGGCAACTCATTTGCATTATTAGACCTATTTGTGGTAAAAACGTTTTTCAAATGGTTAACAAATAAATTACCCTTTTCCGCGTCATATCTAGCCCAGTCACCAGATGGTTCTCGCAAGGGCGGTTTACCTCTAACTGGCCTTTTTAAACCTTTAGTCGCCCGCCATAAAGAATAGTCGGACTGAGGAGTACCATCTAGACTTTCTAGATATGTTTGTAGAGAAGCCGTTTTTTGGGTTGCAAGCAAATTTCTTAGCTGATTTGTGCACTCACGTAGCCTTGTTTTTAGTTGCGGAGACCTGCGAAGTTGCCACTCTCGTCGAACTCTTCTTTTTTCTAACACAAGTTGCTCGATTTCTGAAGAATATGTTCTATTTTGAAGGTTTCTGCGTGTTAAATAAACGCTAGAACCAAGTTCAGCGGCTTGTTTAAGGTTTTCGCTAAAGTTGCTTAGTGACGCATTAATATCTTCAGGTGTTCTTAAAACAATGGGTGCTCAAAAATTTTTTATATTTCACTCGGCTGACAGTCCTATGCAAATTGTTAATCGGGGACCAAGTCTCCTGGGGAAAACGCACTGAAATAATAGTTGGTGAATGATCCGATGACAAGTCTAACGAAGGTTCAGCTTGCATCCATTCTACAGGGAACCCCTTTACCACTCCAAAATCAATCACATCAGGAATCTTTCGCCGGTCAGTCGGCCAGTAAGTGGGATGTCCGCTTGATATTACGTCTAAGCCCATTTTAGAAATTGTATCAAAAAGCACCCGACCCTTCGGGGTTATTAAACGTGAGCCCCAAAAAGTGTGTTTTGCATTGTAATCTCCAGCTGCTATAAAACGAGGTCCTAATGAGGTGAAAAAACTTGAATATTGTGACTCCGTCACTGAAAATCGAGGCGGCGAATAAATCGATGAGATAACCAATTTGTAATGAAAATTTTCCACACAGATATTAGTTGCTTGCAGATAGTCCTCACATGTGTCGTTCATCAAAAAATGCTTTATCCTAGATTTTATCAAGATTGCAGAACCTCCACAAGCTCTTCCACGGGGGTCTTTAGTATCGTATAATACGTAGCCGTTAATTTTGAAGAAGCTTGTTGACGTCAAGTGAGTTTCTGCAATCATCATTATATCAATCTGCTTATCCATCAGGAAGTATTCGAGTTCATTTTTGTGTTGGCGGATGCCGACGACGTAAAAGTGTTTATAGTTTGAATTAGGGTCTGTATTGTTGCCTCAAGGTTACTGAAATTTTGATCGGGCGGTTGAGATATGGATTGTGGATTCGGGTTTGCGAAATTAGACTTAACTACATTAGCATAAGAAATTTGTTTTTGATTTTGAACGGTTATGTCTGTGGTTGACTGAATTATTAGAAAAAATTTGAGTCTGCTGTGGTGGCTTAGAAGCAATTATTGGTTTGTTGTTCATTGAGCGCTTGAGGTGGGTGTAGACGGAGCAACCTCTATAATTAGCTGTGTGGTTTTCACCACAATTACTGCATTTTTTTATTTTTGGGTCGAATTTCGGCTTATTGCATTGTGCTGTACCATGGAGTTCTCCACACACAACACAAACTGTAGGCAACTTGCACTGTACGGGTCCTAAGCGCTTATGCGGTTCCTCTACGGTTATTTTTCGATGTAAAAGGTATTTTATACTGTATATTGGATGAACTTCATTCTTCTTTAAAGTCACATCTCCTGGCTCTAATTCAACCCTAAACATGGGTTGAGGGATCTTTTCACGATTTCTGACGTTTAACACATTTTTTACTTTGAATCCCTTGTCTGTCAAACCGGTCTTAACTTCATCAGTGTCTACGCAAGGATCAATCCCTTTTATTACGATTTGAAGACCTTTAGCGCTTTTAAGCTGATAAGTATAAAAAGCTTTTTTTTCTTTTTCAAATTCGTCAGACAGTTTTCGGTAGTCATTTTCGTGGTTAACTTGAATTTTAGTTTCATTAATGTTACCGTGCTTGATGGAGGTAACGTTAAATGTATTTTCTCCGATTACTGAAACAATTTTTCTTACCAGTTCATTGGAGGCAGATTCGCTTAAATAAATTGGTGGTGGTTTAAACGATTTTTTTGACGATGCTGTTGGCTCATCCGTTTGAAGAATGGAAAATCTGTTTTGATCTGTTGGTCTAGCGGTTTCGGCATCTTTAGAGATTTTAGATTTCGACGCAATTTGAGCAGACTTAGGGCTTCACTGACGTTTAGTGATGGTGATATACCTATCCATGCCTACTTGCGTTTTTGGTTTATTGGCATTAATTAATTCTGTTGTAACATCTATGTTAGGCGAGCCGGAACGGGAGCGGATTTTATCTCTTGTAGAAAGAAAATTATTCAATGATTGCCTTATAGAGTCTTCTTCAGAAGTCCATAAGCTTTTGCTGGTGGAGCTAGGCTTTTTTTCAAAATTATTTCTGATGGGATTACTCATACAGAAAACAAAACTTTAATGTATAGATTTTTTTCCTACTGGGTAGGTAATCTTCCGCACTTGTTTTATTGAAATTGATTTTGTTGTTTAGTTGCTGAAATGTGAGGAATTTATTTTCCCGTTGTTTTTTAAAATAACTTGTTATTGTTTTTACAATTTAATACAATATATTATTGTTTTTATATGTAAGTTTAAAAAAAAATTAGTGAGCGCAATGATTTTTTTGTTTGTTTGTTTTTTTTTTTTTTGTTCACTGTTTAATAGTACGACTGTGCGGTTGGAGAGTCACAGACTTATATGAAAATTATTGACAATGAACTTAAAAACAATACAGAGTTTTCTATATACATACATAGTTCCTTAGATCCTGAAGAGTTTAATAATTACTTTAAATCTACGCAATCTTCAGCTGATAATACTCATCTGAGCTTTGACGATTTTTCCAGAGACTGTTTTACTTTTAAATGCATCACTGAGACTGATCTCATACTGGCTTGTAATAGAATAAAATCAAACGCGGTAGGCTATGATAATATCCCTTTTAAATTTATAAAAATCATTTTGCCGTTCATCCACAAGCTTCTGCTACATATGTTTAATACAGTCATAATGACTTCATGTTTTCCTAGTATTTGGAAGACTTCAAGAATAGTTCCTATTAAGAAAAAAGGAATGAGCAGTGGAGTTGATAATTACCGCCCTATCAGTATATTGTCCTAAAAGATCAGATCATGGATCATATACTTACTGAGTAATTGCCATTTCGGTTTTCGACCTCGTGGTAGCACCTGTTCCTTATTAATAAACCTAACTGAATGCATTCGCTATAATTTCCACATGAAAAGAGTGTCTATGTTGTTATCACTGGATCTTAGCAAAGCTTTTGATACAGTAAACTACTCCATATTAACCCATAAACTGTCTGCAGAATTCAGATTTTTTTTCTTCGTGTAAATTGATGCATCATATTTATATGGTCGAAATCAATACGTATCTCTTGCTGGAATTAACTCTTCTATGTTAGAATGCTCAAGTGGTGTTCCACAAGGATCCATATTAGGACCTTTACTCTTTTTGATTTATTTGAATGATTTTGTAAGTTTCATTGGACCTTCTCATTGCACAATTTTTCTCTTTGCTGACGACATTAATTTACTCTGGGCGAATAACAACAAGCTGCACTTCAACCCTTCTAAAACAAGAGCTATTTCTTTTGGACCAGAAACCCATGTTGATATTGATATTATTTTTGATCAAGTACAGGTACCCTTCGCTGATACTCTGAGCTGCTTAGGTTTAATACTCAATATTGCTAGCATTGCCGCAAAGATCAATAGTAAACTAAGGTCTCTATACTGTTTTAATTGCTATTTACCGAAGAAAGTAAAATTACGTATTGCACGCCACTTCTTATTTTTTTTTTAAGCATTTTTTTATTTATTGAATCTTCAAAATGAACTAACAATAAGTATTCAAATCTTAATACTAAATTTAAAATTAAAAAATGTGATTCTTAAGTCCGGCCAATGCTAGACAAAAAGTTTTATTATGCGGGAGCTATTTCGGTAAAATCACCTATTGAGCAATCTGATGGTGGCAGCGGTATCCCTTCTTTTAAGCCGAGTGTGGCCGCCAAAATTAAGTATATTGCACGCAAGAGGGTTTGGATGAAGTTCCAGTTTACTGACATACCTTGTCGCGTACTTAGAAAACTCCTCTTTTACCAGCGGAACACTCAGATCTTTATGAATTCGTGAATTTTTTACATACCATGGAGCTGCAGTAATCGTTCGAAGAACTTGGTTTTGTCGCCTTTGGATTTTTTCAATGTTTGTCGCTGAGGCGGTGCCCCATAACTGAATTCCGTAGCACCATATAGGCTTTAGTATTGCGTTGTATAACAAAAGTTTCCAATCTAGTTTCAGTGTCGAATTTCTGCCCATAAGCCAATTTAGCTGCGCTGCTTTTAGTTTTAACTGAGTGACCTTTGCTTCAATGTGAGACTTCCACGTTAGCCTACGGTCCAGGTGAATACCAAGGTACTTGACTTCGTTGTGCTGCGGAATAGGTGAGTTGTTAATTTGGATAGGCGGACATGTTTGCCTACACAGTGTGAATGTAACATGAGTACATTTCTGGTCATTAACTTTGATTATCCAAAGTTTTAGCCATTTCTCTAATATTGAAGTATATTCCTGTAAATTTCGTGATGCTAATTGGTGGTTTTCATCAACACTCAAAAACGCTGTGTCAATTAATCAATTATAAAGTAGGCCCTGTATTCTGCCTTGGGGAACTCCTGCCGCGATAGGTTGAGTTGGGCTTATAAAATCACCTTCTCTCATAACAAATTTCCGCCCATATAAGTAGCTTTCCAGAAGCTTGTGAGTATTAGCAGGCAAGTTCAACTTTATTTTGTGCATCAAGCCGTCGTGCCACACTTTATCGAAAGCTTGAGAAATGTCAATGAATAGAGCTGAACAATACTTCTTCTCCTCAAAGGTCTGTCTTATGATATTGACTAGTCTGTGCGTTTGTTCTATGGTGCTATGTTTAGCCCGAAAACCAAATTGATGATCAGGGATGCATCCCACATTGTTCAATATTGGACCCAACTTAACCATTAACAATTTTTCGAAAAGTTTTGAAATTGTTGGTAGTAGACTTATTGGTCTATATGATTCTACTTTAGTCGGATCCTTCCCTGGCTTGGGTATCATAGTAATCATAGAGACCTTCCACTCTGCAGGATAATACTCAAGGCGTAAAATAGTGTTAAAAATAAAAAGTAGAATTCTTTTAGCTACACGAGGTAACTGTTCAAGAAATTTACCAGTAATTTGATCAATACCTGGAGCTTTCCTGGGGTTTATGTTACTGATACCTTGTTCTACGTCTTGAAATATGAATCGCAAAGACGCAGGCGGTCTAACTGCGTATGGTGGTAATTCAGATGCATCATTTTTTTTATCATTTGTAATAAAACTATTTCTCAAATGGTTAACATACACCATCCCCTTTTCTGAATTGCTTCTTGCCCAGTCGCCAGTTGAAGTTCGCAAAGAGAATAGTCAGATTGCGGAGTACCAGCCAGGCTTTCCAAATATGTTTTAAGGAAAGCCATTCTGTGGATTTCAAGCAGATTTCTTAATTGAGTTATGCACTCTCGTAGCCTGCTTATAAGCAGGGGAGACCCGCAAAGTTGCCACTCTCTTCTGACTCTTCTTTTTTCTGACAGTAGTTGCTCAATTTCAGATGAATAAGTTCTATTGTACTCATTTCTGGATCTTATGTGACTAGTGGTATCATGCTGTACGGCCAGTTTGAGGTTTTCAGAAAAATCGTTAATCGACACATCAATAGCCTCAGGCGTTCTCAAGGCGATATTTGCAGTACAATGTGTTCTCAAAAATTTTTTGTATTTTAGCCAATTAACTCTATTGACGGTCAACGGGGTGCCAATCTCTTTGGGAAACGAAACGGAGATTATAGTGGGTGAGTGATCTGATGACAAATCTAATGAAGGCTCCACTTGCATCCACTCTAAAGGAAAATTTTTCGCAACTCCAAAATCTATAACATCTGGGATCTTTCGTCGGTCTGACGGCCAATAAGTGGGGTGTCCGCTTGAAACCACAACGAAGCCCATTTTGGAAACGGTATCAAAAAGCACACGGCCTTTCGAGGTAATTAAACGTGATCCCCAAAAAGTGTGTTTAGCGTTATAGTCGCCAGCAGCTAAAAATCGAGGCCCAAGTGAATTGAAAAAATTTGTATACTGATTTTCTGTTACTGAAAATCGGGGTGGGGAATAAATCGATGAAATAACAATTTTATGATGAAAATGTTCAATACATATGTTTGTTGCTTGAAGATACGCCTGACATGTCTCGTTCAGCAAATAGTGCTTAATTCTAGTTTTTATCAAAATTGCTGAGCCTCCGCAAGATCTGCCACGGGGATCTTTAGTATCATATAGTCTGTAATCATTAATTTTGAAAAAACTGTTTTTTGTCAAATGGGTTTCAGCAATCAGCATTATGTCGATCTGCTTTTCCATAAGGAAGTGCTCAAGTTCATTTTTGTGTTGGCGGATGCCGTTTGCGTTCCAGAAACATATTTTTAACCAATTCATTTTGTTAAAATTGCCTGCAAAATGGTGGATTGCATTTTCAGCATTTCCTGCATCATGTTAGTCATTGAAACCGTAAATGTGTTTATGGATTGAACAAGAGTCTGCAGAATTGCCTCAAGATTTTTAAAATTATGATCGGAATTTTGGGGCATGGGCTCCTGATTAAAGTTTTGTGTTAGGTTTTGACCACATTAGCATATGAGACTTGTTTGGGGTTTTGCATAATTGTTTGGCTGGTTGACTGGCCTATCTGGGGAAAGTTGTTTGCAGAAATAATGTTTGACTGCTGGGGTTGCTTGAAGGTAATAGATGACTTATTTGTCATTGATTGTTTAAACTGAGTGTAAACAGGACAGCCCCTGTAATTTGCAGTGTGGTTACCTCCACAGTTACTGCATTTTTTAGCGCTCGAGTCAGTCTTTGGTTTTTTGCACTGTGAAGTGCCGTGTAGATCTCCACACACAACACAAACTGCGGGCAGTTTACAATAGGCCTTAGTATGGCCAAATTCTTGGCAGTTTAGGCATTGAGGTCAATACCTTTTATAACGACCTGAATACCTTTGGCACTTTTAAGCTGATATGTGTAAAATGATCGTTTCTCCTTCTCTAGAACGTCAGACAACTTTCGGTATTCATTTTCACTGTTTACCTGGATTTTCGTTTCATTTATGCCGCCGTGCTTAACCGATGTTACGTTAAAAGTGTCTTTGCCGATTGCCGCAATAAGTTGCTTTACCAGGTCACTAGAGGTAGGCTCTCGCAAATATATTGGTGGCGGCTTAAAGGTTTTTTTAGATATAGTTGGCTCATCTGTTTGCAGTATAGCAAACCTATTATTATCCGTTGCCGAAGTCCTATTATCATCTTTAGAAATTTTCGGTTTAGATGATATTTGAGCTGATTTGGGGCTTCGCTGCCTTTTAACCACGGTTATGTACCTGTCCATGCCTACTTGGGTTTTTGGCTTATCATCAACAATTAAACAGGAAGATGTTTTGTCTTCAGTTGTAACAACAATATTTGGCGAACACGATCGCGGGCGTTTCCAATCTCTTAGAGACAGGAAATTTTCCAATGATTTTTTCACAGATTCTTCCTCTGAAATCCAAAGATTTTTTCTACCGGAGCTAAGCTCTTTTTCAAAATTACATCTGATAGGTGCACTCATGCAATTAATTGTTTCTATTTTTTATTTACAATTTAAAACGGTATTTAAAAAATGTCACAAAGTCTTTCTTTTAAACAAAAACACTCTGTTTACCTATTACGGTTTTTACTTAATCCCGTTATATATTTTTTTTTTACTTCGCGATCAAAAAAACAAACACGTCCGTTCACTATCGAAGCTAAACAACGACGGTTGTTCATTTGTTTGAAAGGTGTAAAGAAATGTTAGAGACGTTTATAAATAGAAAAGCTTGTTTTTTGTGTTTTGACGGATATTATTAGAGCATTTTTCTTTTTAAATTCTCAGCAATTTATTTGGATTGTTGGGATACAAAGTTGAATGTTTGAGAATATCTTTCAAAAATTTCCAAAGTCTACTGATGATTAGGGTAGTTCCTATGAAATGTCGACATATAGATAGCTGGGAAACATAGAAAACAAGCTATTTATAATTTTTTAATAAATAAATAATAATAAATATAACCAGAGCTTAAGTTAAGTTGATGATAACACGCCGTGGTACTAATGACATTTAATCATAAAATTTACTTCAATTAGTAATTTTTTTGATGTTAACAAGCCATCACATCAATGAGAGTTTTGCATTAAATTTAATCCAAATTATGGTTGGTCTGATGTTAGTGTGATATTCTATTGATAATATTTTGTCATTATATTGACTTCATTAGAGATATTAGAGTGCCACTGCATTGATCACATGCTCACATCATACGAATGGCAATAAAGCAACACCATGATGTTGGTATGACATGTCATTGATGAAATAATTCCCATAGTTACTGCTAGTAATAGTTAGAACAACTGATGTAATGGTTCACATCACAGTGATGAAAAGTGTCGTGGGGTTAAAAATGTTGACATTTGGCATTGCATTGAAGCTAAATACAATCAAAAGCTACAAAATACAGTTTTAAAAAATTTGATTCACTTGTCTGGTATTCATGTTTATTGTGCGATACGTCGTTAAAAAAGGGAACTTGTTTTACCTAGCAATCCTACCTATTGTTTTAATCTATAATGCATATCTATTATAAATCTTTTTATTTAAGTGTTTTTTTTTTTTTATTATTTATTTTAGCAAAAAACTTAACATGGCCATAAATCAGTAAAAATATTAAAACAAGAGCAATAAAATTAAAAAGTAATAAAAACATATTTAGTGAAACTTAATGTACATAAAAACAACTTTACAATAAACAGTACTATCAAAAATGTATTTTCCAAAAAATATTTTAAAGCATCTGATCACGCCAACTTAATAAATATTTTATTTTTTTTTTTTGTTAGAAATAATGCATGTTAAAAAATTCAACTGTTACAGTAAAACAAACACTTACGGAGAGGAGAGCAACGAATGAGCTGCTACTTAACAAAAAAATTTTATATTTCGCTTCAAAAGTGTTACATACAAATGTACTTTCCTACGAATTAGAAATTCTGCATTCTTACTGTACTAGACTAAAGTTGCTGGAAAACAAATCGTATAAATAAGAAAAATTTATTAAATTTTTCGTGACTTTTTATACAAATGACAAAAGATTAGATGAATATCAAAAATAGCCAATAGTTGAAGTGAGAAAAAAAATTATTCTATATCAATTTTTGGCACACTTCGCTGGGAGTGAAATAAAAACTATGGAAAGGAATGGAGTTTGTATTAATTTAAACGAATAGAGTAACAACTGAAACGTTTGCTGACTTATTGTACTATATCAGACGATGTATTAAAGCCACCAATAGATAACTTATTATAAGTATTTTTTGGTATTTTGTGATGCTTATTTTAACTGCAAGATTGAGTAAAGAAAACAATTACCTATTCAGTTTCAAGTCAACTCACTTTATCTAGTACCAGACTAGTGTCATTCATGAATTAATCAACGGAATGATTCTCTCAAGTAAAAGAATGGAATATTTCTTTATTCTCTATCTATTTCTTTCATCATTCTCTGCCCTTTCATATTTCTTCATTCGTTCATTCAGAGCCCGAACACATTCAAATCAATGAAAAGGAATCATTCATTATTTACTTTATTTGATACTTTGTAATAAAATACGACAAGTGGTTTTGAAAGTCAGTATATCTTCATATTTTGAAGCTATAACAAGTTGTACTAAGTGGATTTTTTGCATAAAAATAGTTGGAATTGCGATAGAGTCGTAAAATTTACGATTGCTTAGCCTTAAAGTAAGTTTTTCTTAATCAAGTGATATTTACAGTTATATCATAAAAAAGTATGAATGTACAAAAGAAAAGGCGACCTTTGAAACGAAAGGCGTTAGAATTGAAGAGAAGTCCGACATAGAACAGGAGAGCGGATCTGAGACTGAAAACAACATAGAAAATGATTTTGGTGGATCTGAATCAGAGTATCTTTATTCCAGTGATAAAAGTAGTGATGACGAATTGCCCACTTGTTTGAAAAATGCTAAAACTAATCAGGAAAAAAGTAATCGAGCATTACTCTAACATAAACCAACAGGTAAACGCAGATATTTCTGTAAGCCACAAAGGTAAAATTGGTCATCGCTGATCTACTGGGTCTACTGCAATGAGAAATTTTGTACATATATTGAAAGGTCCCCAAGGACGAGCCCGCGATGCATATTTGCCTCTTAAGGCCCATTTAGCCGACTGTAGAAATTGTAACTGTAACGTAAATGTAAATGTAACGTAAATGTAGTAGCACTTGTAGAACACGTAAAACCGTCTCATGTGTTTTTGATACAAACAAAAAAACAAAAGTGCATGTGAAGAAAAAGTGTTCACTTATTAATGATTTACAGAAAAAGTGTTCTGTTTTTCATTTTTATATTATTGTATGCTAAAGAAAATCATTAATTTTTCATCACCCATATCTTTATATCAAATAATTTACAAAAATAAAATAAAAGTAATACAGCTGTTCATAGCAGTGATGAGAGCTCATAGTATTCAGTACATAAACAAAAAGTACGAAAATTGTTCAAGTGGTACCTACAATTTCTAATATTTCTTTTTCTGTCTATATGTCGACATTTCATATGAGCTACAGCTGGGAAATATAAAAAACAAGCTGTTTATAATTTTTTGATTAGTACCAATGTTGGAAGCTAATATAGCGAATAAATCTCAAATGTTTGAATTTTTGTTTTCTGCTCTTTGGTACTTCTAAAAAAACAAATTTAATTGCTTATAATATATAATAATATTAATATATAACAGGAGCAGATTCGGCTGGACCGAATCTAAAATACCCTTCACAATAGTCACCTATATACATATATATAGTATATATTAAACATTTGAACTAAATATGCTCGGATATATATGAACTGACATCGGGGAAAAAATATGTTTGCCTTGTAATCACCATTCCAAAAAGGAAATCTTTCATGGAAATTATAGTGCAAAAATTAGTTTAGGCTATATCTCGGTTAAATATGAACCGATAACGGAATTTTCCATTTTCTGTATTTTACGAGTAATTACCTCGTTTTATAATCAGAGCTGATTTCAAGCAAAAGAAATTTTTCACTAATTAATCGGTTTAGACTATATCTCGAGTATATATGGACCGATATTGGAAATTATCATTTTCTCTATTTGGTAACCTCCTTATGTTATCAGGACTTCTTGTAAGCAAAAAAAAAAAAAAGAAAAAAACATATGTGGAAAAATCGGTTTAGGCTATATCATGGGTATACGAATATATGGAACGATATCGGAATGTTTTAGTAACCTACTTTTATTACTATAATAAGTGTGTGAGGTTTGAAGCATAACAAATAATTTTTTTTTAAAAATGTTCATACAAAATTACAAAAAATAATGCCCTTTTTCGGAATTTTGAACATATCTCAGCTATATGTGAAGCGATATTACTGAATTTCAATTGCAATCCCATGACTCGATGGGGTAATAGAATGGTGAAAGAAAAAACGTTTCTAACTCTAATGGTTTTCTAAGAAACGGTATTTCAACGGCCGACGGACGGACATTGCTTTATCGACTTTTCTATTAATTCTGATTCAGAATATAATTATGTACTTTATACGGTGGCAAATAAAATTTTTTTATATATATATGCATAACAGTTTTTTATATTTTTGTGCATAACAGTACTAAAATACTAATTATATATAATTATTAGCTTATTATACTTAAAAAATTTAAATTTATACTGTATTGCTTTCCTACATTTATATCAGCATAACTCTATATTATAAACCATGTTTTAAAATTCATTTTATCGTTGGAAGATTGTACTTAATAAATAAATTTTTGGAAATCGGACGAATAAATGTTGTGGTTACATATAATGTGACAGCTGCAATTATGCTACCATGTATATCCATTTTGCGTATTTTACAGAAAAATACTACATATATTAAAATATATTATGTGTGTAAACAAATATAACTACTTAAACAGTTCAATTATCAAATAAACAAAAAGTACTAAAACAGGGTTTTTGTGCCGTCCTGCCATTCACAATAATATATACCATCACTGACTACATTTGTCACGTAAACACGTAATGAAATTCTATTTTCTACAGGTTCAGACGTTACGGTTACATTTCATTACAGTCAGATAAGCATTTACATTGTTTGTCGTATAACAAAAACGATCAGCTGTTCCGACTACATTTACATTTCTACATTTACGGTCGGCTAAATGTGCCTTTAGTGCCTATAAATCAGTGGTGGACAAATTTGCTTTGCACTTGTGTTAGTGAGATAATTTGAGAGTAATTTAAAGTGTAGTGACAAGCAAAACTAACATAAACATTTTCGTTTGAACAATTAAATCGCGTACGTTAATGCTGTTATGACAGTTTCGTAAGAGCTATAAATGTTTCAAAGATGTAGAACCAATTTATTGTGTTCTTTACTACATATGAATTTTAAGTCCGATAATCTTTTGTCACCTAAGTATGTTATTATATTTATTCATATTAGAATGGAAGAAATCATAATACCTTCCAATAACATTTTCTGTACATATTTTAAATGTTTGATGGCATAAAAGACATATACAAACGCATTTTTTATCATAAAAAAGTTTTGCATTGCCATTTATGTTATCTACTGTAAGTGGAAAAAAAGCTCTAAGCTCCTAGCTGACATGTACATTCGCCAACGTCTGTTGAACGACTAAACTAAATAGCAAAGGCGTTGCTTAAAAACAATTGTTTGACCAAATGTCCATCTTTTATTCTTTTTAAGTAACGATATTATAGATACAACATTAACTCATGCAAATTCTGAAATTGCCCAGAACTATTCCAATACGTCTGCCACAGTTTGTCAAATAACTAAAGAAGAATTACTGAAATTTTTTTGGTTACTTATTTTTGCTAATCCACAAGAAGACAATCATTTAAATACGCTAAATATGTTTGATTCAAAACTATCTGGATCTATGTATAAAGCAACCATGAGCCGCGAACTTTTTGATTTTTTATTAGAATGTTTACGTTTTGATGATAAAACTACTCTGGTTGGATCACTTTGTTCCAGTTCGTGAAATTTGGGATAAATTCATTTTGAATTGTAACACATCTTATAAGCCAGGTAGTTATGTAACTATTGACGAGGTCGATGTCTATTTAAAATGCATACTCCCAATAAACCTGCTAAATATGGAATAAATATTGCTATGACTTGTATGACAAAATATATATTTTTTTCTCATTTATTTATTTATTGAATCTTCGCAAAGTAAACTAACAATAAGTATTCAAATCTTAAGACTAAACACATAAAATTAATTAAGTCCAGCCAATGCTAGACAAAAATGTTTTATTTTGCACGGTAAATGTCGGTAAAATCTTCTTTTCAACCGAGAGTGGCCTTCAAATTTAAGTATCTTGCGTGCAAGACGATTTGGGTGAAGTTCCAATTTACTGATATACCTTGTTGCGTACTTTGAAAATTCGTCTTTTACAGTTGTGAAAAAGATTTACATCAGCACCTGCCTTGCGGCCTTATCTGATGATGGACCAGTTCCACGGAGTGAATTATTCACGATTCACCAGCGCCCCCGCGTGGCTTACCAGGCTCACACAGGTAGCAATTCTTGCCATATGATTGCGGTCATATGAGCAACTTCTTGTTGAGGAGTTCCGGCCTTCTAATCCCTCCTGTATGCAATTTCCCAGCAATCAATGGAGGACAAGGTTTGATGAGTTGGTAGGCCGAAGCCCACTAAGAGCATCAGCCCTTAAACCAACTCACCCGTCAACCATCACCACTGGATCCTTACAATACAGGTATCTGTTGTATAGGCAACAGATCCTCAGGAGATTGTTAGTCCCCGAAAAAAGCCACACACCAAACAATTATCAAGAATACTAACATCCCCTTGCTGCGTTTTAAGTTTCAACCACAGCCAGAACGTTTCAGCCAAGGTAGGCACCTCAACCATGATCAGCCCGGTTCGAACCGCAAGCAGAACTACCCGGGGGCCATGCTGATCCCCGTTCTGCCAATTTATATCCTTGGTAAGGGTTTCGGAAGCCAACACAACATGAGTCATGTGGCTTCCCAGAGTTTTGTTTGCCGCACCAAACGAGGGACCCCTTCCCCTCTTTTCGCCGAAAAACAGAGCGCCCAAGTTAGGAATACGCAAAGGCAAAACCTGTTCCCCGAGGGGATTCGTCTTTTACAAAAGGAACGCAGAGATCATTATGAATTCGTGAGTTTTTTACGCACCATGGAGCTGCAGTAATCGTTCGAAGAATTTGATTTTGTCGCTTTTGAATTTTTTCAAGTTTAGACCAAAATATGTGATTGATGCCTAGCCCTTATCTTGGAAAAAATACAGATACTAACGGGATGTCATTAGCTGATCATTATGTCACTGATTTAAGCAAAACTATTCACGGCACTAATAGAAATGGCTGACTTGTTACTAAATGACCCTTATCAATTGACATTAGTTGGCACGTTGCGGCAAAATAAACGTGAAATACCAAAAGAAATGATTCATTCAAAGTTAGAAGTTCGCTTTTCTGTTTTGATCAGGAAAAGACACTAGTTTCTTATAAAGCAAAAAAGAACAAAAGTGTGATCTTGCTTTCCACGATGCATGAAGGCAAGTCTCTATGTCCAGACAGCCATAAACCTGAAATAATTACGTTCTATAATGAAGCGAAGTGTGTTTTTCAAATGTGCAGCACTATGAAATGCAGCTGAAAAACTCCTAGGTGGCCGATACCTATTTTTTACGATGTATTGAACATCGCTAGTATTAATTCATACGTTATTTATAACCATAATTTACAAAGATATAACGTTCATATGAACCCGCAAGGAGTTTATAAGAAAATTGTATGAGGGAATGATAACAGGTTGACTTGAGCAGCGACTAAAACTCCCAACTTTGCAGCGCTCACTTAAACAAAGTATAAGCGAAATACTGAATATGAAGCTTCCAGAGCAAGTAGTGGCCTCTTCTGAGCCTAAAGGGACCATTTGTTTTATCTATCCCTCGAAAAAGAGAACAAACAGCGCTTTATTGCAAACACTGCAATCGAGCTTTCTGCGCAGAGCATCGAGCGCGTTGCTGTGTTTAGTGCGACGAATGCCTGTAAATTACTTTAGATATAAAAAATTAAATAAAAATTTTAAAATGAATGTGTTTTTGTTATAATTAAAAAAGTCGTAAAATTTACGAGCGCTTATGATTTAGGTAACGCCAAAAGAAGCTTATGATTCTAGGGTTAAATATATTTTAAAAGTGAATTTTAAGATTTTTATACCCTTCACAAAAATGTTAAGGGTATATATAAGTTTGTGATTCCGTTTGTAATTTCTACAGTTTTTTTTTGCGACCCTATAAAGTATATATATTCTGAATCAAAATTGATGGAAAAGTCAATTAAGCGATGTCCGTCTGTCCGCTCTTGAAATACCGTTTCTGAGAAAACCATTAGACTTAGAAACTTTTTTCTTCCACCATTCTTTTACCCCTTCGATTCATGGGTTTGCTATTGAAATTCAGTAATATCGGTCCACGTATAGCTGAGATATATTCAAAATTCCGAAAAAAGCCATTTTTTTTGCAGTTTTGTATGAAAATTTTTGAAAACAAAAGTTGTTCGTTTTGCTTCAAACTTCACACACTTATTAAGCATGGTGACTAAAAGGCAAAAAATTTTTTTTTCAGATATCGGTCCATATATACCCGAGATATAGCCCAAATCGGATTTTTAATGAAAATGTCGCATAGGCGAAGCTAAATAACTTTTTTTTGCTCAAAAGCAGTTCTGGTAATAAAATTAGGTTACATAAATATGGAAAATGAAAATTTCCGATATCGGTCCATATATACCCGAGATATAGCCCAAATCGGGGTTTTCATGAAAATGCCGCGTAAGCGAACTTAAACAACTTTTTTGTGCTCAAAAGCAGTTCTGGTAATGAAATAGGGTCATATAAATATGAAAAATGAAAATTTTCGATATCGGTCCATATATACCCGAAATATAGCCTAGACCGGGTTTTTCATGAAAATGTCGCGTAAGCGAACTTAAACAACTTTTTTGTGCTCAAAAGCAAGTCTCGTAATGAAATAGGGTCATATAAATATGAAAAGTGAAAATTTTCGATATCGGTCCATATATACCCGAGATATAGCCCAAATCGGGGTTTTCATGAAAATGCCGCGTAAGCGAACTTAAACAACTTTTTTGTGCTCAAAAGCAGTTCTGGTAATGAAATAGGGTCATATAAATATGAAAAATGAAAATTTTCGATATCGGTCCATATATACCCGAGATATAGCCTAGAACGGATTTTTCATGAAAATGCCGCGTCAGCGAAATTAAACAACTTTTTTTGCTTAAAAGCGGTTCTGGTAACAAAATAAGGTTATATAAATATGAAAAATGAAAATTTCCGATATCGGTTCATATATACCGCAGATATAGCCTGGAACGGGGTTTTCATGAAATTGCCGCGTAAGCGAACTTTAACAACTTTTTTTTGATTAAAAACAGTTCTGGTAATAAGATCAGTTTATATAAATATGGAAGATAAAAATTTCCGATATCTGTCCATATATATCTGAGATATAGCCTAAACCGGGGTTTTCATGAAAATGCCGCGTAAGCGAACTTAAACAATTTTTTCGCCCTAAAGCAGTTCTGGTAATTAAATAAGGTTATATAAATATGGAAAATGAAAATTTCCGATATCAGTCCATATATACCCGAGATATAGCCCAAACCGGGTTTTTCATGAAAATGTCGCGTAAGCCAACTTAAACAACTTGTTTCACCTTAAAGCAGTTCTGGTAATGAAATAAGGTTATATAGGTATGAAAAATGAAAATTTCCGATATCGGTCCATATATACCCGAGATATAGCGCAAACCGGGTTTTTCATGAAACTGTCGCGTAAGCGAACTTAAACAACTTTTTTTTGCTTAAACCAGTTCTGGTAATAAGATGAGGTTATATAAATATGGAAAATGAAAATTTCCGATATCGGTCCATATATACCAGAGATATAGCCTAAACCGTGGTTTTCATGAAAATGCCGCGTAAGCGAACTTAAACAACTTTTTTCACCTTAAGGCAGTTCTGGTAATAAAATAAGGTTATATTAATATGGAAAATTAAAATTTCCGATATCGGTTCATATATACCCGATATATAGCTTAACAGGTTTTTTAATGAAAATGCCGAGTAAACAACTTTTTTGTGCTCAAAAGCAGTTCTGGTAATGAAATAAGGTTATATAAATATGGAAAAAGAAAAAATCCGATATCGGTCCATATATACTCGAGATATAGCCTGAACCGATTTTTCCAATAACATTTTTTTTTTACTGAAAAGCAGTTCTTGTTATAAAAGAAGGTTACGAAAATAGAGAAAATTAAAATTTCTGATATCGGTCCATATATACCCGAGATATAGCCTAAATCGGGTTTTTCATGAAAATATCGCGTAAGCGAACTTAAACAATTTGTTGTGCTCAAAAGCAGTTCTGGTAATAAAATAAGGTTATATAAATATGGAAAATTAAAATTTTCGATATCGGTCCATATATACCCGAGATATAGCCTGAACCGATTTTTCCATTAAAATTTTTTTTTTTGCTGAAAAGCAATTCTCGTTATAAAAAAAGGTTACTAAAATACAGAAAATAGAAAATTCCGATATCGTTTCATATATAACCAAGCATATTTAGGTCACATTTTTAATATACTATACATATTCGTGACTATCGTGAAGGGTATTTTAGATTCGGCCCAGCCGAATATACTACACTCTTACTTGTTTATATATTGCATTTCTATAACCAAATAATGCCTGTTCCTGTGTAACAATTCGTTATGCTGCCACCTGAAATACATATGTACATAATCGAAACATATTCATTCGTTTTGATATATGTCTGGCATAGAGAAAGATGGATGAAAAGAATGAACTAATTCACTTAATCTTTCTAAAAGAGAATGAAAGATTCACACAAATGAAGGATTTTGCCCAACACTTTCTAAAAAGTTTCTATTCTTATCTTGCTCCCTCAAAGAAAAGGCAGTTTGATATATGGTTGAGACAACAGTTTCTGACATTTTGTCTCTGTTCTCTTCCATGGAATCCAGCTGAACATCTTCCGCCTCATCGTAGTCGATTGTCACTTATAAAACTCCCAACATTGAAAAGAAGAAGGATTGTATCCAAAATCGCATTCTTCATAAACTTATTTCAAGGTAAAAGTAACTCCATCTTTCTTCTAAGCAAAATAAACATAAACATTCCCAGCAGCCAACTTAGATCATATGAGTTCCTACATCTAAATTTTAATAGAATGAATTTCCTAAACTTCGACCCAATTCGTAGAGTTTGTTCGGATATTAATAAAGTTTATTATGTTATAGAGTTATCTGATCATGTTAATATATCTAAGGCAATACTTTTAAGCTATTTAAATTCAAATGATTATATGAATAGTTGTTTATAATTGTTTTAACGAGTCGAATTATGTATGTATTTATTTTTGTTCTTTCTCAGCTGAAATATTTTATAGCTGTACAAATAAATAATTTAACATTAGTATATCGATGGTAGAAAGGCCCTAACAAACATACTCGCAATTTTACAGGAGAAGGAAACCCCATAATGGAAACTTTATACCTAGGTTCATCTACAAGTATTTTTTTTGTTCAGTTGCATGTAAAAGCGATATTTATGAAATTATTTAATTAAATTTTTGTGACGCTGTATATTTATGTGAAAATTAGTAGAATTCATAAAAAAATTCTATTCAGGATACATTGTGTATTAGATTTGAACTCAACATATTATCATTTTAATTATAGTTTAGTTTATTATAAATATATTACTGTTTGAATTTCTGTAACTCTCATGTATTGAAATTTATAGATGTTAAAAACATTTATAAATTTCAATATAGGGTTGCATACAACAATAGCAATTGTGAAACATTTTTAATAACAACAATAGCTTTTTTCACATCCAATACCTCAATATTTGTGTTTCTAAAATGTATGATAGACGAATTTATAGGAAGGAAAATTACGTTTATAAAACAAATTTACTATTGTCGTCGTTAATTGTATACTCCTTACACTCGCTGATATTTAATTTTCTTTGAGTTAAATTTTTTCTTCGAAAATAAAAAGATATTTTGTGTGTTTTTAATTTTAAAAATACTTGCATAAATTTGTTAAGCTTTATTTAAAAAAGAGTAAAAACGAGAAACTGCTAAAAATACAAATATTGAGTATTCGCGAAAATATAAAGGTAAGATGTAAACTTTACCTACACTATAATTGATTTACGCCTCAGACATGTCAACGAGATCCGGAATCCACACTTCAAATTTTGCAGATGACACAGCATTCTGCAGCGTACATGAAAATCATCAAGTAGCTTCGCGAAATATGCAGGAGTATATACCAATATTAGAGATATGGTTAAAACTTTGGAAAATAAAAGTTAATGAGCAAAAGTGTACTCACATTACTTTCACACTGCGTAAACAAACATGTTCAGCCATCCAAATTAACAATTCACCTATCCCGCAGCAAAATGAAGTCAAGTACCTTGGTATTCATCTCGACCGTAGGTTAACGTGGAAGACTCACATTAATGCGAAATTTACTCAGTTGAAGTTAAAAGCAGCGCAACTAAATTGGCTTGTGGACGGAAACTCGACACTGAAGTTGGATTGCAAACTTTTAGCGGTGGTTAAATTTCAAGGGATGATGTTGAATGTGAACCACAAAACGCCAAGTTTTTTTTCCGAATTTTATTTGACATTTCTCTATTTTAGACTTACTCAATTTGAACCATGGAGAGATACACAATCCAACAACGTGTTAAAATTATCCAGACTTATTATGAAAATGGGCATTCAAATCAAAATGCATATCGTGCACTTCGTGATTTTTTTGGTCAATTTGATCATCCAAATGTGCGTACAATCGGAAAAATCGTGAAAAAATTCGAGCAAACCGGGTCTGTAGAAGATGTGAGAACACCAGTGCATGCTCGTACTGCTCGTACTTGCAGAAAATATTGCTGCTGTTAGCGATAGTGTGGCTGAAGAGCCGTCCACCTCAACTCGTCGTCGTGCCCAACACCGCTGGACTTTTTTCTTTGGGGTTATTTGAAAGAAAAGGCGTACGTCGATAAGTCAGCAACAATTGAACAGCTAAAGGATGAGATAATTCGGCACATTAACGGCATAGAACCTCCATTATGCCTCAGGGTCATCGAAAATTTGGACCACAGGATGGAGGTGTGCCACCGTCGTTGCGGCGCCCATTTGGCCGATATTTTGTGCCATACATAATTGAGCAATACCAATATATCATAATAAAATAAAATTACAACAATTTCCTAAATAGTTTGTGTTTTATTCAAAATCAACATCGGCCCTTGAAATTTAACCACCCTTTGCAACGCAATTCTAAAGCCTATATGGTGCTACGGAATTCAATCATGGGGCACCGCTTCAACATCTAACATTGAAAAATTCTTTTTTTTTTTTTTTAAGCATTTTTTTATTTATTGAATCTTCAAAATGAACTAACAATAAGTATTCAAATCTTAATACTAAATTTAAAATTAAAAAATGTAATTCTTAAGTCCGGCCAATGCTAGACAAAAAGTTTTATTATGCGGGAGCTATTTCGGTAAAATCACCTATTGAGCAATCTGATGGTGGCAGCGGTATCCCTTCTTTTAAGCCGAGTGTGGCCGCCAAAATTAAGTATATTGCGAGCAAGAGGGTTTGGATGAAGTTCCAGTTTACTGATATACCTTGTCGCGTACTTAGAAAATTCCTCTTTTACCAGCGGAACACTCAGATCGTTATGAATTCGTGAATTTTTTACGTACCATGGAGCTGCAGTAATCGTTCGTAGAATTTTGTTTTGTCGCCTTTGGATTTTTTCAATGTTTGACGCTGAGGCGGTGCCCCATAACTGAATTCCGTAGCACCATATAGGCTTTAGTATTGCGTTGTATAACAAAAGTTTGCAATCTAATTTCAGTGTCGAATTTCTGCCCATAAACCAATTTAGCTGCGCTGCTTTTAGTTTTAACTGAGTGACCTTTGCTTCAATGTGAGACTTCCATGTTAGCCTACGGTCCAGGTGAATACCAAGGTACTTGACTTCGTTGTGCTGCGGAATAGGTGAGTTGTTAATTTGGATAGGCGGACATGTTTGACTACACAGTGTGAATGTAACATGAGTACATTTCTGTTCATTAACTTTGATTTTCCAAAGTTTTAGCCATTTCTCTAATATTGAAGTATATTCCTGTAAATTTCGTGATGCTAAATGGTGGTTTTCATGAACACTCAAAAACGCTGTGTCATCTGCAAAGGTAGAAGTGTGGATTCCAGATGTCGTTGGCATGTCAGAGGCGTAAATCAAATATAAAGTAGGCCCCAGTATGCTGCCTTGGGGAACTCCTGCCTTGATTGGCTGAGTTGGGCTAATAAAGTCGCCTTCTCTGATAACAAACTTCCGCCCGTATAAGTAGCTTTCCAGAAGCTTGTGTGTATTTGCAGGCAAATTTAGCTTTATTTTGTGCATTAAGCCGTCGTGCCACACTTTATCAAACGCTTGAGAAATATCAATAAAAAGAGCTGAGCAGTACTTCTTCGCCTCAAAGGTTTGTCTTATGACATTGACTAGTCTGTGCGTTTGTTCTATGGTGCTATGCTTAGCCCGAAAGCCAAATTGATGATCAGGGATGCATCCCACATTGTTCAATATTGGACTCAACTTCGCCATTAACAATTTTTCGAATAGTTTTGAAATTGTTGGTAAAAGACTTATTGGTCTATATGATTCTACCTTAGTCAGATCCTTCCCTGGCTTGGGTATCATAGTAATCATTGAGACCTTCCACTCTGCAGGATAATACTCAAGGCGTAAAATGGCGTTAAAAATAAAAAGTAGAACCCTTCTAGCTACACGAGGTAACTGTTCAAGCATTTTACCAGTAATTTGATCAATGCCTGGAGCTTTCCTGGGGTTTGTATTACCGATAACGTTTTCGACATCTTGGAAATTAAATCTCAAAGACACAGGAGGTCTAACAACATATGGTGGTAATTCCGCTGTATTATTCTCTGAATCATTTGTGATAAAAACGTTTCGCAAATGATCGACATACAACATTCCCTTTTCAGAATCGCTTCTTGCCCAGTCGCCAGTTGAATTTCGCAAAGGTGGCTTACCTATTACGGATCTTTTTAAACCTTTTGTCGCTTTCCACAAAGAATAATCAGATTGAGGGGTACCATCAAGGCTTTCCAAATATGTTTTAAGGGAAGCCATTCTATGGACTTCAAGCAGATTTCTTAGCTGAGTTATGCAGGTCGCCCCAGCTTTAAGCTGGGGCGACCTGCGAAGTTGCCACTCTCTTCTGACTCTTCTTTTTTCTGACAGAAGTTGCTCAATTTCAGATGAATAAGTTCTATTGCTCTCATTTCTAGGTTGACTAGTGGTAGCAAAAAATCGTTAATTGACCCATCAATATCCTCAGGCGTTCTCAAGGCGATATTTTCAGTACAATGTGTGCTCAAAAATTTTTTGTACTTTAACCAATTAACTCTATTGACAGTCAACGGTGAGCCAATCTCTTGGGGGAACGAAACAGAGATTATAGTGGGAGAGTGATCTGATGACAAATCTAATGAAGGCTCCACTTGCATCCACTTTAAAGGAAAATTTTTCGCAACTCCAAAATCTATAACGTCTGGGATCTTTCGTCGGTCTGTCGGCCAATAAGTGGGGTGTCCGCTTGAAACCACATCTAAGCCCATTTTGGAAACGGTGTCAAAAAGCACACGGCCTTTCGAGGTAATTAAGCGTGATCCCCAAAAAGTGTGTTTAGCGTTATAGTCGCCAGCCGCTAAAAATCGAGGCCCAAGTGATTTGAAAAAATTTGAATATTGGCTTTCTGTTATTGAAAATCGGGGCGGTGAGTAAATCGAGGAAATAACGATTTTTTCATGAAAATATTCAATGCATATATTAGTTGCTTGGATATACTCCTCACGTGTCTCGTTCATTAAATAGTGCTTAATTCTGGATTTTATTAGAATTGCGGATCCTCCGCAAGATCTTCCGCGGGGATCTTTAGTGTCATATAATGCGTACCCATTAATTTTGAAATAACTGTTGGTTGTCAAATGGGTTTCAGCAATCAACATTATATCGATTTGCTTTTCCATAAGGAAGTGCTCAAGTTCATTTTTTTGTTGGCGAATGCCGTTTGCGTTCCAGAAACATATTTTCAACCAATTCATTTTTTTAAAATTGCCTGCAAAATAGTGGATTGCATTTTCAGCATTTCCTGCATCATGTTCGTCATGGAAACCGTAAATGTATTTATAGATTGAACAAGAGTCTGCAGAGTTGCCTCAAGATTGCTAAAATTTTGGTCGGAGTTTTGAGGCTTGGGCTCCTGATTCAAGTTTGGTTTATCGGATTTTACCACATTCGCATAAGAAATTTGTTGGGGGTTTTTCACGTGTATATGGCTGGTTGGCTGGCGTACCTGGGAGAAATTGGTTGTAGAAATGGTGTTTGACTGCTGGGGTGGCATATTTAAAATTGATGGCCTATTTGTCATTGATCTCTTGAAGTGAGTATAGACAGGACAACCCCTGTAGTTTGCAGTGTGGTTACCTCCACAATTACTGCATTTTTTAACGCTCGCGTCAGTCTTAGGTTTTTTGCACTGTGATGTACCGTGAAGTTCACCACACACAACGCAAACTGCGGGCAACTTACAATAGGCCTTAGTATGGCTAAATTCTTGGCAGTTTAGGCATTGGACGGGCCCTAAACGCTTATGAGGCTCCTCAACGGTAACCTTACGATGCAAAAGATATTTGAGGTTATAAATTGGATGCACTTCATTCTTTTTCAGGAGAACATCTCTAGGTTCCAATTCAACCCTAAACATGGGTTGAGGAATTTTTTCACGGTTTCTAATATTAACCACATTTTTAATTTTGAAGCCATTGTCTTCTAGTCCGGTTTTGACCTCATTCGTGTCAACAAAAGGGTCAATACCTTTTATAACGACCTGAATACCTTTGGCACTTTTAAGCTGATATGTGTAAAATGATCGCTTCTCCTTCTCTAGAACGTCAGACAACTTTCGGTATTCATTTTCACTGTTTACCTGGATTTTTTTTTCATATATGCCGCCGTGCTTAACCGATGTTACGTTAAAAGTGTCTTTGCCGATTGCCGCAATAAGTTGCTTTACCAGGTCACTAGAGGTAGGCTCTCGCAAATATATTGGTGGCGGCTTAAAGGTTTTTTTAGATATAGTTGGCTCATCTGTTTGCAGTATAGCAAACCTATTATTATCCGTTGCCGAAGTCCTATTATCATCTTTAAAAATTTTCTCAAATCAATTTCTTCAAACGATTACTGCAGCTCCATGGTACGTAAAAAATTCACGAATTCATAAAGATCTGAGTGTTCCGCTAGTAAAAGGGGAATTTTCTAAGTACGCGTCAAGGTATGTCAAGAAACTGGAACTTCATCCAAACCCTCTTGCGTTTTATATACTTAATTTTGGTGACCACTCTCGTCATCAGAGCGTTAAATAGGTGTAAATAAACAAAAACAACTACTATCATATTAATAATACTAGAGAGCTCGATTAAGAGACATATGTAAATAGTAATATTATTAACTAGTATTTATATAGTGTAAATATATTATTTTCTAATGAATAAACAAATAAAATAAAAATAGGTGATTCTACCGATATTATTCGCGCATAATAAAACTTTTTTTTCTAGCATTGGCTGGTCTTAAATGACTAGATTAAGATTTGAAAACTTATTGTTAGTTCATATTTTGAAGATTCAATAAATAAATGAATGAAAAGAACATTTTTTTTCATTCATCACTATACAAAACCACCTACTGCAAAATCGCAGAAAAGATAATGCGTACTGCTGCTTTGATGGTGAATGGTGCTTCCGACACTACACCATCGAAAGCACTTTTCACTATGTTGAACTGGCTGCCGGCTGATCTCATGCTGAAGAAAATAGCCATGAATTCGACTATCAGGCTGTGGTCGAGCGAAACGTGGAAGGAGGTGACATATGGTCATACCTCAATAATAGGAAGAATAGTAAACCTTCCGGATAATATTGATCACGGCTCGCCGGCTCTACTGCCCGACAAGAGATTTGATGTAATCTTATCTCCGAAATGACTGGCACAGATCGTCAAGAGAACGTGCTTGAAATTTTTACAGATGGATCATACCCTTGTATGAGAGGAGGATGAGTTTCAGGTTGCAAAATGAATGCAGCGTAGCGCAGGCCGAAATTGCGGCCATTATGAGAGCAGCTAACTGGTTAAGGTACTACAGGATATACGGGAATGGTATCCTAATTTGTACTGATAGTAAGGCTGCGTTGTATGCACTATCTGGAGTCTATACGACATCCAGGTTGGTTCGTGAATGCCGGATATCTCTAAACGAGAGAGCGGGACATTCGAACCTGGAGCTTTTCTGGGTACGAGGGCACAGTGAAGTGCGTGGAAATCTAGTAGCGGATGAACTGGCAAAGGCCGGTGTCCAGCTACAACAAAGAGATATAGATGGGTTTGTTGGAGTCCCGCTTGCGAGCTGTAAGAAACAAGTATAGCGTCAACTTCTCCAGACCGCTCAAGACAGATGGTCTAGTGAGGATACCTGTCGAATATCAAGGCGGACTTGGCCTAGATATGATAACAGGAGGACTTAGGGGCTTGCCCCGATGGAGGTTGCGTTCGGTTGTAGCTGTCCTGACGGGACATTTCCACATAGGTTAAATCTTCCATCTAATGACTTCTGTAGAAGTTGCAGAGACGAGGAGGAAGTAGAGAGCGTTGAGCACTTCCTCTGTCAATGTCAAGCTCTTTCTTATTGGACATTGTACCTAAGCAGACCGATGCTTCATGATTTGACGGAGGGATCGGAATGTGATGTAAGTGGATTGGACTCCTTTATCCGATCCTCGGGTTGGTTCTAAACCAGTGATATGTAAATCTACTGAGATACGTATCACATCCAGGCAACACAACGGAACCAGACTGGACCCAAGTGGGCTAGCTTTACAATAGCTGGCAGCCTGTCAAACCTAACCTAACCTAACCTAAGATGTACGGTGTATTCAACAATATATGCAACCACATTAGTATGGTTAGGAAACACTTTTAAAATTGTGATTGCAGAAGAAATTTTCTGAAAAGATATTGATTGGTACAAACAAATGGGATTATAACAAATTGCATATGTGAGCAATATGAGACAAATATAGACGAAAAAATAAATAAGAGCTCGGTAGTTGAGGTGGTTAAGCGGCCGTATTAAAATAAATCATATTTACATGATACCGAATTCGAATCCTAGTGAGTGAACAGTGTAGCGACTACAAAATAGCTAGTTGTCCCCCCAGCTTATGTTAATCGATATAATGAAGCTTACTGAAACTCAACCACCAGTTATTTAAAAATTAATGGCTACATACTACGAGTATGTGACACTAAAGTTCCCCATGGACGATCTTGTGGAGGCTTAGCAGTTCTAATAAAAACAAGTAAGAGTGTAATATATTCGGCTGGGCCGAATACTCTTCACGATAGTCAGGTGTATGTATAGTATGTATTACAAATTTGAACTAAATATGCTCGGAAATATATGGACCTGTACCAATACAAGGCAAAAAAATATTTTTGCCTTGTAATCACCATTCCAAAAAAAAATCTTTCATGAACATTTTCAGTGAAAAGTTTGTTTAAGCTATATCTCGGGTATATGGACCGATATCGGAACCTTTCATTTTCCATATTTACATTACCTTATTTTATTACCGGCATGCTTTTAGGCAAAAAAAATATGTTTAAATTCGCTTAAGCAACTTTTTCATGAAAAAACTGCTGCCGACTATAACGCTTTTGGGGATAACGTTTATTATCCTCGAAAGGCCGTGTGCTTTTTGACACAGTTTCCAAAATGGGCTTAGATGTAATTTCAAGCGAAAACCCCACTTATTGGCCATCAGACCGACATGAGATTCGAGATGTTATAGATTTTCGAGATGTTATAGAAACGGTTTTCGTTCCTAGTTCCGTTTCGTGACAAGGCGTGGGACGTCACTAGAGTTAACTGTCTAATATATAAGAAATATGTGAGTACTCGTTGTACAGAAAATATTACCTCGAAAACCTCGAAATTTTCTGAAACCCTAAAACTGGCGTACAACATGCTAACACTAGCCATATAAGATTCAGACATGTGAACTTATTCGTCAGAAGTTGAATACCTTCAGAAAAAAGGAGAAAGAGAGTCGTAATGTCACAGCTCCCCCCAGCTTAAAAGCAGCCCACAGGAATGCATTACACAACTAAGAAATCTTCTTGATATCCAGAGAATGGCTTCCATTAAAAACTTTCTGGAAAGTTTTGATAGTTCTCCTCAATCCAACTATTCTCTGTGGAAAGCGAGGAAAGGTCTGAAAAGACCATTTAGAATCAAGCCTCATTTGCGTACCTCCGCTAACGACTGAGCAAGAACCGACTCTGAAAAGGGGAAGTTGTATTTTAATAATTCGAAGAACGTTTTTATTACTAATGATTCAGCAAATTATGCAGTTGAATTACCGCCATATGCTGTTAGACCGTCTGTGCCTTTGTGAATTAATTTTCAAGACGTCGAAAACGTTATCGGTAATACAAACCCCAAGAAAGCTCCAGGTAATGATAAAATCGCTGGTAAAATGCTTGAGCAGCTACCTCATGTAGCAAGAAGAATTCTTCTTTTTATTTCTAACGCTATTTTATGTCTCGAGTATTATACTGCAGAGCTGAAGGTGTATATGACTACTATGAAACCCAAGCCTATATAATTCACTAGTCTATATAATTCACTAACGTAGAATTATATAGACGAATAAGTCTTTTGCGAACAGTTTCAAAAACGAAGTGGGCTCCAATATTGAATGCTGTAGGATGTATCCCTAAACACCAATTCGGTTTCGGCCTAAGCACGGTGCCATAGGACAAACACACAGACTAGTAAGTGTCATAAGAAAGACTTTCGAATGCAAAAAGTATTCTTCAGCTCTATTCATTGATGTTTCTCAAGCTTTTGAGAAAGTATGGCACAAGATTTTGATGCACAATGTAAAGTTGAACTTTCGCGCAAAAACTCACAAGTTTCTGGAAAGCTACTTGTGCGGCCGGAAATTTGTTATCAGAGAAGATGATTTTATAAGCTCCACTCAGCCAATCGAAACAGGAGTCACCCAATTTAGTATTCTGGGACCTACTTTATATTTGATTTACACCTCTGACATGCTGACGAGATCCGGAATCCACACTTCAACTTTTACAGCATTCTGCAGCGTTCATGAAAACCATCAATTAGCTTCACGAAATTTACAGGAATACATCTCAATTTTAGAGAAATTCCTAGAGCTGTGGAAAATTAAAATCCTCTTGCACGCAACATACTTAATTTTGGCGGCCAATGTCGGTTAAGAAGAAGCCACCATCAGAACGTTAAATAGGTGATTCTGCCGATATTACTCGCGCCAAATAAAACTTTTTTGTCTAGCATTGGTTGGACTTAAATAACTTTTTATGTGTAGTATTAATACTTGAATACTTATTGTTAGTTCATATTTTGAAGATTTAATAAATAAATGAATGAAAACAAGTAAGAGTGTCGTAAATTCGGCTGGGCCGAATCTAAAATACCCTTTCCAGTAGTCACGTATAAAAACGCGGTTTAGGCTATATCTCCGGTATATATGTACCGATATCGGAAATTTCCATTTTCCATATTTATATAACCTTATTTCGTTACCAGAACTGTTTTTAAGCAAAAAAAGTTGTTTAAGTTCATTTACGCGAAATTTTTATGAAAACCGCGATTTAGGCTATATCTGGGGTATATATGGACCGATATCGGAAATTTTCATTTTCCATATTTATATAACCTTACTTTATTACCGGAACTGCCTTTGAGCAGAAAAGGTTGTTTAAGTTTACTTACGGGACATTTTCATGAAACACTTGTTTAAGGCTACATCTCCGGTATTTATGGACCGATATGGGGCATTTTCATTTTCTATATTTATCTAACCTTATTTTATAACCAGAACTGCTTTTAATGAAAAAACGTTGTTTAAGTTCGCTTACGCGGCATTTTCATGAAACCCCCGGTTTAGGCTATGTCTCGGGTATATGTGGACTGATATCGGGCATTTTCATTTTCCATATTTATATAACCTTATTTCATTACCAGAACTGTTTTTAAGGGAAAAAAGTTGTTTAAGTTCGCTTACGCGGCTTTTTTATGAAAAAACCCGTTTAGGTTATATCGCGGGTATATATGGACCGTTATCGGAAATTTTCATTTTCTCTATTTATATAACCTAATGTTATTAGCAGAACTACTTTTAAGCAAAAAAAGTTGTTTAGGTTTGCTTACGCCGCATGTTAATGAAAAACCCGGTTTAGGCTATATCTCGGGTATATGTGGACCGATATCGGGAATTTTCATTTTTCATATTTGTATAACTTTATTTTATTACCAGAACTACTTTTAAGCAAAAAAAAGTTGTTTAGCTTCGCCTATGCGACATTTTCATTAAAAATCCGATTTGGGCTATATCTCGGGTATATATGGACCAATATCTGAAGAAAAAATTTTTTGCCTCTAAGTCACCATGCTTAATAAGTGTGTGAAGTTTGAAGCAAAACAAACAACTTTTGTTTTCAAAAATTTTCATACAAAGCTGCAAAAAAAATGGCTTTTTTCGGAATTTTGAATTGAATATGGACCAATATTACTGAATTTCAATAGCAAACCAATGAATCGATAAAAGAATGGTGAAAGAAAAAAGTTTTTAAGTCTAATGGTTTTCTCAGAAACGGTATTTCAACAGCGGACAGACGGACAGACGGACATCGCTTAATCGACTTTTCCATTAATTCTGATTCAGAATATATATACTTTATAGGGTCGCAAAAAAAACTGTAGAAATTACAAACGGAATCACAAACTTATATATACCCTTTACAAAGTGGTGCTGAAAAAACATCGAAAAAGTGACAATCGAATTGTGACGAAGCAAAAGGGAAGAAAGGCAAAAAATAAAACAAAATAAACAATCTTTAACATTTAATAAATTTTCCGTGTTTAATATATGTATATATTTTTTTGCAGCAGTTTCATTTAGTTGTAATAGAATACCTTTATGTTTGGGAAATTGTTGTTGTTTTCTGTTTTGAAATTCGTTGTATTTTTATTTTTCTTGCCACGATTTAAAGTTGTGTTTTTATGGCTTGTATGAAATTCGAGACCATTAGGTAGACAATCGAAAATAATCGTAACTTTTAGTAAAAACATGCAATTTAACATGTTACAAGTATCAAATGATCATGTAATTTAGTAAATTATAATGGAAATTTAACTTAAAGCAAATATGCTAAACACAAACACTTTAACTTTGCCCAGAATTTACACGCTGCACAAATTTAAAGCTGCTTTAAAAGCAGTTAACAGAAATGAATAATTAATAATTTTCTTGAGCAGACAGACAGATAGACTGACGGAGTAGCGGACAGACAATTTGTAAAATAAGACGTTGAAAACAAGTTGTCGATTAGGTGCTTTTTATTTTTATTTTTTAATAATCAATAAAAGGAAATATTTTTATTTAACGAAAAAAAAATTAAAAGAAATGTTTTCGTTGCAAAATTGTGTTAAATAAAAAGTTTAAGTACAATTGGGTCTTTTTAAATTTTTTGCTTTCGTGACTTTTTTGCATTAATTTCCTTAAAAAAATTAATGTCAGCTTGGAAGTAAATAGTAGTCATTTAAAAAGACCGGAAGTATACCCAAAATAATAATTATTTCATTTTACCAACAAAATTTTTTTCGCCATTTAAGCAAAAAAGTACTACATATGTATAAACATATTAAAAGTTTTATAAAAGTATTTTTCTTTTTTGTATGCTGAAGTAGCTGATGACAGAAGGTTAACGACTATGAGCAACGACTTTCTAGGGCGAAATTTCAGAGGTCATCAGCCTACGAATACTACAAAAATATATTCAAATCGTTGATCTGCAATCTAAAGTTTGACTTAAAACAGAAATTAAAATAGAACGTTTAAATATTATCATTATATCAAGAATTATTTCACTCTTCGATGGTTTTATTATATACATTTAAAAACTTATATCTTTTTGAGGCAAATGCAAATTAACTAATTACTCACACTACAGTTTTACACAGACGTAACTCTGAAAAAAAAAAACGAAACAGACAGCTTTTGCCTCTTGATCGCCATGTTTAATAATTGTGTGAAGTTTGAAGCAAAACAAACAATATTTGATATTTAATTATTTGATCTTGTTTATGAAATATTTACCAAAACAAACAACTATTTTTTTATTTATTTATTTATTTGTTTATTTTCTGTACAACAAGATTTAATCTTATATTTATAGTACAGAAACGGTATATGCGAAATCGCAATTATTGAATTAAATTAAGTTTAAATACAACAAAAATTTTAAAGAAAAGAAAAATTATATAAAAAGAAAAAATATATAAAAATATAATGAAATAAAAATATTATAAAAATTCCCATAAAAAAAACAATTTATATGATTATATAAAAAAGTTGAATAAATATTTTTTGAAACTATTAGAACTGTTCAACTGTTGACATAGTGGTAGATTGTTCCAAAGACGGGCAGCATGTATATAAAATTGCCATTCGGACACTAGATATTGGTATGGAGGTATTATAATGTTTCGGTTTCGCGGCGATTGAAAAAAGCGAAATTTTTCATATAAGTAATTAGGGATACGAGTGTGAACTATTTTATGCAAAAAAACCAGGGTACGGATTTTTAATAAGTTTTCAAAACTACCCCGTATATGCTTTCAGAGACAGTTGAAACGTGATCAAATCTTCTCAATCCGTACACATACCTTATAATATTGTTAAACAAAATGTTTAGTTATCTTTGACTAACCTTTCTTTTTTCAAAAATTTTCAGACGAAATTGCTAAATAGGATAAGTGTACCAGTAGTCGGCAGTTTAAGACTTTTGATTTTTTTTTTTTAAATAACGTTGTGGCATATGTGATATAACTATTGAATTGAATTAATTATTCCGTTTCGTTAACTTGCCTTCTTGCCTTCTTCTTAAATAAGTTATATTTTAGTGTGCAAAAGGTCGAGTTCTGGCGGTGTTTGCCATTTTCTGACGCTTTTTTTCATTCTGAGTTTAAAATGCTTACATCGGCCAGTTGTATTAACGAATTAAGTTTGGAGGATAAAATATAATCCGATTATTGTCCAATGTCGTTGTGACCCTCTACAAACAATATAATAGCCCCTCATTGTTCAACAAATCTGTGCACAATTATATTGTAGTTTTGAGATCAAAAACGGCATTGTTTCTAAAAATTTTCCATTTTTATTCATTAAAATTAAAAATAAACTAGTAATGGAAACCACTGCCGACTTGTACTAGTTCTCGACAGGTGCAAAGCACTCATTTTAAACAGTGCCAACTACTGGGTAAACTGACTTTAAACTTATTTTTTATACTCTCAGTTGCATGTGCCTTGAATATTAAACAATTCTCCCAAATTTGAAGTAAATTGCAGAAAAAACATATATTTTCCAGTTGTCGGCACCCCCATGCCGACTACTGGAAATGTTGAAATTTTCATATTCCTAATGTCGGCTTCATTAAAAATTGGAGAAAATTATATATCTTTTTGATTTTTCACTTTTATAACATAATTTGAACAGTTTTCTATCATTAAACACCATTTACAATTAAAATTTTTTTAAATGTAAATGGCTACTTGTCTTACAAAATTGGCTTTGCCACTAATTTTTTCCTAATAAAACATGCACTAACGTGTGTATTGAAGACCTCTTCCTGAAAAAAGGCTTAAAACTCTTAAAATACTCATCTAAACTTGAATTTGTTTTTGCGTATAGAAAGTTAAGAATATATCTAACATTTTTATGTAATTATATTAAAATATATTACCGTTATTCTTAGTTATTTGAGTTTAAATAAAAAAAATGCCGACTGCATGCCGAGCTTAGGTACACTTATCCTATAATGCTTTTTTTGGTGAATTTCAGCAGCAAAATGAATCGATGGGATATAAGAATGGTGATAGAAAAAAGTTTCTAAGTCTACGACGGACATCGCTTAATAGAATTTTCCATCAATGCTGATTCAGAATATGTATACTTTATAAGGTCGGAAATGAAAATTGTAGAAATTACTATTCACAATCACAAACTTACATATACCCTTTACATTTTTGTGAAGGGTTGTAAAAGCAGTATGTAAAAAATATATTAAACAATTTAGCTCTAGGAAATATTTTATTTTGTAATATAATATAAAAAACCAACAAAATTTTAAAGATGTTTTAAATATTAAATTTATTTGTTCTATTGACCAAGACTGTTCTCATTATAGATCAGAAAATTATATTTTCAACTTTGAATGTCTATCTAACCTGAGTTAGGCGTATCAAATAAAAGTAATAAGCTGTCAAATATATTTTTTTTTTACTTTTTAAGTCATTTTTTAGAAAGAACTATTTTCATGAAAGGTTGACAGAAACAAAACTCGTATTTTAAAACGGAGTAATTTTATTAAGCTAAGAATTGTAAGTTGGCCACACTGAAGCGTACTTTTCTGTAAATGAATTTATGGTGCGGTGTGTTCAAATTAATTCAGTAGCCGACTACATGGATACAATTGTCGGTAGCAGCATTTGCTGATATGAAGTCTGTTGTGGCAAATGTTGAATACTTTACATTTAAATAATTTGTTACTTTAGCTCTCTCGAAATAAATATCATATAATTTAATTTATAAGTTGACTTTCAATTATTAACTTAAGTACAGCTCGAAAATTAGCATTAATTCTTTTACAATCATAGTAGTTGACACTTTAAAGTTTAAAAAACAATTATATAATTAATTTATATATCTGATAAAAATCTTTTTAATTTCGACCAATTAAAATATTAATTGCATACACATGTTAATAATTATTAACTAAATGAAGGTGTTGAAACTATTGTTATAAGTATATTAATTAAGTAGTTAGTTACTATAAACTCTGACTACGGATAAAATTATAAAAATTGAGATCAACGGCAACCTTATTTTGGTCCTATTAACCTTGATATGCGATTCGTTGGCACTTGGTTCGTAACACCCAGTGTTGTTTGTTAACACTCAAGCGCATGATCCTGAATGCTGCTTCATCTGTACTTGTGAATAGAACAAGTGTTGATGAATTGGATGCTCTTGATGTTCTTAGAATGAAAATTCAGTGTAATGTTCGATGCACCGAACACATTTTTCATGTCTTCAATGAAAAATTAAAACGTTTTGGCTTTCTGAAAGGGTGCAAGATGTATTTCAATCCATCCGATCTCCTTACTATTTACACTAAAACGGAAAATGGAATACAACTGTCATGTTTCAAAATCTATTTTGGGGTTTCTCAACCCTGTACAAAAGAGTCCAACTCTATTGACTCACTGGAGTATCGATTCAGTGTAACATGTGCTACTGTCGTTACTGCAATGGATTTTTCTCTGACAGAATGAGGGATTTAGTTCCCGAAACTAGGAACCGTACAAGGCATTACAGAGAGAGGTAGCGTACGAATCCAACGTTGAAAAAACTGGTCTTCTTTTGAAGCGATTCAATTTTTTACTTCTTCAGAAGACCAGAAGTTCTGGTCGGCCAGGCCGTGCGCCATTGATAGAAACAATGAATAGTCCGAGGGAGCAACATCTGGAGAATATGGCGGGGAGGGGGTTGGACTTCCTGTTTTAGCATTTTGAAGCATGTCTTGACCACTTTCGGAACATTGGGTTGAGCATTGCCATGCTGTAAAATTACCGTATCATGTCTCTCATTTTCTTGCGGCCGTTCGACTCGGGTCAAATGAATTAATTGCGTTCGATAACGATCGGGTATGATTGATTCAGTCGGTTTTGAAAACTTTTAATACACTAAAGCCTGGATATCTACTTAATTTTCAGCGCTTGAGATTATCGTAATGAACCCATTTTTTGTCCCCAGTCACAATACGATGCAGATATATCTTCCGTCTTTGCTTTCGAAGCAGCTGTTCACAAGCAAACAAGCGCCGTTCAACATATATCGGCTTTAACTCGTACGGCAACCAATTTCCTTATTTCTGAATCATTCCCGTGACTTTCAAGGGTTTTGAAATGGCTTTTTGCATCACTTCCAATGATCCTGCCAATTCTTGATGCACTTGACACGAGTAATGCATCTTCGATATTCTTCTCTATTCCACCGCCGTGCTGCTCTTCGACGTCAAAGTCACTGGTCTTGAAGCATTGGAGCCACTCGCGGCACGTTCTTTCACTAATAGACCATATGCATTTGAAAGAATTCGATGAGCCTTAGCCTCAGATTTCTTCATATTGAAGCAGAAAACTTAATCCTCCTACAAATCGCTCGTAATCTGTTTAATCAAAAATAATTTAATCGCGAAATCAAGACACAATTCGACTAATATTTCGATGGCGTTATGTATACAAATACCTCAGCTTTTTGTATGACATCTACGATCTGCTTATTTGGACTACCTACAACTTACCGCTATAGCCATCTATTGCAAACCGGCGGAAGCAAAGTCGTACTCATACTCAATATTTTGAATGTAAAGGGTTTTTTTTTAAGCTAGATAGAACTTTAAATTGTAAAAAGTAGCACAAAAAATTAAATTTTGATGAAACATTTTTTTTATTTGTTTCAGTATACTCTGACAAATCATCATGAATAGACTCACGCTTGAACAACGCCTCTCGATTATTTCCTGTGGGGCTACGTGAAGTCACTGGTTTATGCTGATAAACCAGCAACAATTGACGCCTTGGAGGCCAGCATTGTTCGTGTTGTTCGTGACATACGGCCAGCAGTGCTCGAAAAAGTGGCCCAAAATTGGACGTCCAGAATGCGCTTCGTCAAGAACAGCCGCGGTGCCCATATGCCCGAAATCATTTTCAAATGTTAATGTCACGTATTGATCTTTCGAATAAAAGAAAATTTTGATTACAATTTAATTTTTTGTGTTATTTTTTACAATTTCAAGTTCTATCGGGCTTAAAAAAACACCCTATATTTCATACAAAATTTCTAGATGTCACTCATTCGTTTCCTATAAACACCACAATAATTTCCAAACTTAATTTCACATGTAAATTTTTATATAGTCCAGACTTAAAACTTCAACATCGAAGCTCCTTAAGGCCCAATCAGACTATTATACAAGTATAAATACTTTCATTAGATTTTGTGAGATAAAAGTCTAAACACATTTCTTGCGACTGTCAAAAAGTCTAACGTAAATTAGATTTTGCATTCACACCATCACACTTGATATAAACCAACATAGATGTGCCATCATAAAACTTTTCACGGCGGCAGGTGGGCTATTCCTCGTAGGCGAAACACGTGCCGGCGCGTGAAATTTTTCAACAGTTAAAATAATAATTATGTATAACACATGCAAATTCAATAGTACAAACATATTTTATGTTCTAAATATAGCATGAGCAAAATACATTTATAAATGACAGCTAAATTCCAAATTTTGAGCTTTTTTATAACGACAAAAAATACTATCAGTGACGGCACCCCATCGGCTACGAAATAGCCGACTACTCAATTTTTAATTAGCTGGCTTGCTAAAAAACACAACCCTGATCCAATGTAAAGTATTATCGTTTTGAAAAGTTTCAAAAAATAATAAAGTCGTATGGGATGTCAAATTTTTATCGTATTATTTTTCGTATGTATGACGGATTACATTCAGACTATCAGACTTGCACGTATTATTTGAATTTTTGACAAGTATTAATACAAAGTATAATAGTCTGAACTGGGCTTTACTTAGATACTATCAATCTTAAACCGAATTGACGATAAAAAATCATTACTTGTTTTGAGCAATAAAAGTTTTCAAAGCAACCACAAAATGGAAACCGATTTCTATCATTAAAGCTTAACAAAAAAATAAAATCACTTATATCTTTTTGCACAGGAATAAGCTGTAGCTGTGTATTCTATACAATATTGTATGTTTGTATCTAATTAAAACAAAAGGTATGAGTATTTTTAAACATTGTTTTCAATAAATAAAACTCATGTCTTAAGGCACCCACAATGATATCAAATTTCAAATATTTATTTCAATGAAATGGATATTTACGTTCTAAAACAGGACATAACAAGTAACAATTATACATTATGAAAACAAGCCAGGAGTACTTAACGTTTCTAACACACACACTCACACACACACACTATCACATTTACTTCAACCATTCAAAGGTGGAGCAACACTCAAGTCATAAACGCTGACATTGTTAATAACATAATGATATGATATGACATATATGACATGAAAAGGACATGCACTTTGGTGTTTCTAAAAGAAGTTAACGAATGTTAAAAAATATATATATATATTGTAAAAAAGGATTAAGTTGGGTTCAACAATAATGACTATTAATGTTATCATTCAACTGTTGTAAATAATCAAATGTTAGTTTTATTTGAATCCTTGATATAAATTATTCCTATTATGAATGGGCATCATTGCGTGCACAAGGAATTATTCAAATAATTTATTTGATTGTATGTAGATTCTAAGCGCCGCATAGACGCCACGATTTCGAAGTGTTTAAAACAATCGTGATATTTTCAAGTGCTTGAAAAGCGAATGTTTATTGTATGTGCATTAAACAAGTATTTGGCGTCGGTTTCTTTCTCTTTATCTGTTCGCATGATTGTTACGAGTATCATGAAGCGGGTGGTGTCACACACAAGTACTACTTTTCATTTCAATTCAACTTTGTGTCACATACACACAATTCATTTTCTTACCAATTATTGACACATTAAATGTCTTTTTAAGAGAAACAGTATACAAATAGTGGCAAGCGTCGTTAAATGTTTCGATAATTTTTATATTTGTTTGCTTTGGCATCTGTATCTGTTCAAGTATCTGAGTGTCGATACAACTGACTCTGCTCTTTACTCAATGGCTGGCATATTGATTTTTCTCTTCTTTTAAAACTTTTCATTTAGCATTTGTTGTTATAAGCAAAAACTATTCGTGACGACGACGATGATGATGATGTTATTTTGCTGATAACTTGTTTGTTGTTTTAGTGCGTATTCGGCTGGTTTCTGATGTTTGTTGTCACTTTGATATTGTTAAGTACTCAAAAGTCTATGAGACAAATTATGAAAAAAAAGCTGAAATGCGTGTCTTTGTTGCAGAGGACAGACGTTTAAAATAGCGCATTACTCAATCAAACTCCTTTTTGTTTATAACAGCTTTTTAAAGATAGCAATGGAAGCAACAACATATCATTTTAATTCTTCCCATTTGCCGAATAATACGTTTTTAAAGATTTGGCTGCTCTAATTGCTCATCAGTGCAATTGCTCACCAGTGTAAAACTGGAAACGATATGGATAACGTTAAAGAATAAGATTAAAATTAGAGCTTAAGTTATTTTTTTTTTTTATCTTGGATCAGTACTCAGGGAATGACCCCTATATATGCAGTGCATTGTACCAGAACTAGGAAAATAGGTTGTGAAGAGGGGGAAAGAGGCAGTAGTGTTTGTGAACATTTGACTTGAACTTTCCAACGTTATAACAGACAGGAAACACGTCTGTAGGCAACTTGTTCCATAGACGAAGCGTACGGCTGAAAAACGAATTCTTTCTGTAATGTGTAGTACGATTCCCTGGGCAATCGACCACAAATGGATGAGCACAAGTGTCAGAGCAAAATTCATTGTAGTAACGATGGAACAGAGTAACCCCGAAAGTCCGAGTACTTTTTGACACTGTTTCCAAAATGGGCTTAGATGTGATTTCAAGCAAATAGCACACATATTGGCTGTCAGACTGACGAACGACTCCAGATGTTAGAAATTTTGGAGTAGCAAAAAATGATCCTTTGGAGTGGATGCAAGTGAATCCTTTATTAGATTTGTCATCGGATTACTCACCCATTATAACCTCTGTTTCGTTTCCCCGTTTAGTGACTTAACATTGACGTTATTAGAATTAATTGGCAAAAATATAAAAAATATTTGAGCAAAATATTGCCTTAGCACACATGAATATATTGTTGTGTTAAATAGCGATCTTTCTGAAAACCTTAAACTGGTCGTACAGAATGCTACCACTAGCCATATAAGATACGCAGAGTAGTAGAGCTTATTCGTCTGAAATTTGCCAACTTCTGTCCGAAGAGAATGGCAACTCTGCAGGTCTCCTTAGCTTAAAATTAGGCTACGGCAATGCATAACTCAATCAAGAAATCTGTTTGAAGTCCAGAGAATGGCTTCCCTTAAAACTTACTTAGAAAGTCTTGATGGTCCTCCTCAATCTGACTTTTTCTTGTAGAAAGCGATAAAAAGATAGAAAAGACCCATTAGAGGTAAGCCGCCTTCAACTGGGGACTGGGCATTAACCGATTCCAAAGAAGGGATGGTATGTGTTAAGCTTTTGAAAACCGTTTTTATTGCAAATGATGGAGCTTAATTACCGCCATATGCTGTTGGACCGCCAGTGTCTTTGAGTTTTATTCTACAAGTCGTCGTAAACGTTATCAATAATACAAACCCCAGGAAAGCTCCAGGTATAGATCAAATTACTAGTAAAATGCTTGACCAGTTACCTAGCTAGAAGAGTTCTACTTTTTATTTTCAACGCTAGTTTACGCCTTGAGTACTATCCAGGTTTTGATCAAATCACAGGCAAAATGCTTGAGCGTTGCCAGAAGAATCCTCGTTTTTATTTTTAACACTCGAGTATTATCCTAGAGTGGATGATCCATGATTACTAGGATACCCAAGCCACTAAAGTAGAATTATATAGACCAATAATTCTTGTGCCAACAATTTCAAAACCTTTCGGAAAATTTTTGATGACTAATTTGACTCCAATACTAAATAATGTAGGATATTCTCCCAATCATCAATTCGGCTTTCGCGCCAAACATAGCACCATAGAACGAACACACAGACTAGTAGATATTATAAGAAAGGCTTTTGAAGTCCAAAAGTATTGTTCAGGTCTAATCATTAACGTTTCTCAAGCCTTTGATAAAGTATGGCACAAGGGTTTGATGCACAAATTAAAGTTAAACTTGCCTGCAAACACTCACAAGCTTTTGGAAAGTTTTTGGAAAGGTATGTGGCCACAAATTTTCTATCACAAAAGGTGATTTTACAAGCTACACTCAGCCAATCAGAGCAGGAGGTCCCCAAGGTAGCATACTTGGACCTACTTAGATTTTATTTACGCCTCTGACATGCACACGACATTCGGAATCCACACTTCAACTTTTGCAGACAACACACGGCTCTTGAGCTTTCACGAAAATCATCAATTAGCTTCACGAAATTTACAGGACTATATTTCAATATTAGAGAAATGGTTAAAACTTTCGAAAATAAAAGTTAATGTACTCATGGCACATTCACACTGTGTAAACAAACATGTGCGCTAGAGCTGCAAAACAATCGATAGTACTATCGACAGCATCCATAGTTCTATTTTTAGCTAACTATCGATTGTTTTCGTTCGATAGTGATACTATCGACAATTTTTGAACGTGTATACGAAGTCGGTTACATGTAGCCAGCATAACGTTTCTGGCCGTTTATTCGGGCAGGTTCTTAGCCTCCTTTAAATTTTTATTATTATAGCGTAATTTACAAATGAAAGTATATTATATAAATCTTATTATATATTAAAGGAAAGTGTATTATACTATTTATTACTTTTATCTCAAATGAAAAAAGAGTTTTTTTATACATCTATATATCTGGCGGCTGCGGCTAAATGTCGGCTGCAACTTAAAAAACTTTGATCTCTTTGCATACAGGTGACGCTGCAGCTCAAAGTGTTTAGCAAAAATAAAAAGAAAAGTATTTAAAAGTTATATTTTTTATCATAGAATAAAGATACGTAAAGATTTTATATATACCTATGTAAATATGTATGTATGTATGTATCTATGCTTACTAACATCCACTTGAGTTACAGATTCATAGCCAAAAGTAGCGCTTAACGATAATATCGATAATATTGATAGTTTTTCTTGAAACTATCGAAAATATCGATGGGGACGACTATCGATAGTTTTGCAGCTCTAATGTGCGCCTATCCAAATTAACAACTCACCTATTCCGCAACATAATGAAGTCAAGTTCAAGCCGTTGGCTAACGTGGAAGTCTCACATTGATGAAAAAACCCTCATTTAAAATTAAAAGCAGCGCAACTGAATTGGCTTATAGGTAGAAATTCTACATTGAAGTTAGACTGCAAACTTTTGTTATACCACGCATTGAAAAAATTCAAAGGCGACAAAATAAAATTCTTCGAACAACTACTGCAGCTCCATGGTACGTAAAAACTTACGAATTCATAATCTGTGATCTGTATGTTCCTCTGGTAAAAGACGAATTTTCAAAGTTTGAGAAAAGGTATATCACCCAAATCCTCTTGCATAACGGCCACAAGCCGGTTAAGAAGAAAATATACCTTTGTCACCATCAGAGCGTCAAATAGGTGACTTTACCGATATAATTGGCGTAAAATTTAACTTTTTGTCTAGCATTGGCTGGACTTAGTTAATTTTTTGTATTTAGTTTAAAGATTTGAATACTTTTGTTAGTTTGCATTATGAAGATTCAATAAATAAATAATGGTTTAAAAAAAAAATTTGGACCTGTCTCAAGACAGCGGACAGCGGAGTTACGAACATAGGTTGGAATTACAGGAACACGAGGCAGATAAATTCCAAGCAAAGTGTAATTTTACAAACAGGAGCTGTAATTTATATTTCGAAAATCAGCTCGTTTTATATGTAGAAATTGATACTAACTAGTTATGTTTTACAAACATAATTCATACAATTCTTTTTTACAATTCATTTTAGAAAACCAGTATAATAAATCACAATAAGTTATTTTAGGCAATAAATAATAAAACTAGCGTATAGTAAAAGTATTCAATTCATTTTTTTATATTATAACTTAGCTCCGTTACATTTAAATATGAATCATACTAGATTAGTTTTTCGACAATTAATTTAAAAATCGATATGGGCACAACAATTTGTTTTACAAAAAATATTCAATTTGAAAAAAATCATAATACTTAGGTAAAAATCATGGATTTCATACATATTTTTTATGATATTATTTTATATTGGCTTTTTGTATATTGGACTAGTGCCAAGAGGATGACCTCTACATATGCAGTGCATTGTACTGGAATTAGGAAAATATATTATAAGCAGGAGGAAGGATGGTGTAGAGTTTTTGGATGTTTGACTTGAACCTATCAATAACAACACGGAAATATCAAAATAAATGTTTTCACAAAATTTATATTGTTGGAATTAAATAAGTTAAAACTTATCAGTGCCCAGTGTATATCAGAGATATGCACCGGTACACCGCAACCATAATTACACCGGCTGTTTACCCAATCATTTGCACATCCGAGTATTTCAAACACTCTTACAAATTGATGCTGTGATTATACCTGTCGTTCGTTTGCGAAATGTTGCATTGGATACATCAAAAATGTATTCAATCACTTTCGTATTTTGTGTACTTTTTAAGGGTCAAAGAAACGACTACAAAAAAGAGTGTTATTGTTACTAGCACTTAGTAACAGAAACATTTTGAGTATTTTCTATTTTCGTTTCTTAATAATACACACATGGCGTCGTCACAAAATCAACACCATCGACAAATTCATTTGTTGCATATATGTGTCACCTTTTATTTATAACAGTAACTGAAATCGCGGCTGCCATATTTTATAATTTACAACCATGTTGACGCTTTTGAAAGTAGCATACTAAATGATCATTTTGAGATGGTTTTTGTTGATAAATTTGGAACGAAAATTCAATTCAAACCAAATATTTTCCACAATTCGTTATATGTATGTGTAACTGTACATTTATTGTGGTCATGGATTAAAACTTAGAAATAAAAATTATTATAGAGGAAGGAACATAGAATACAAGGAATTTTAAGAAAATGTGATTCATAAAAAAATCTACCTTTTTTTAAGAAAAATTGATTATGTTGTAGTAAATATCTTCAAATATAATATGTGTATACATTTTCTTCAAAATACGATCGCCTAAAAATGATGTTTTAAAAACCTTCCAGCAACGCCGCGCTTTGTACAAATACGTTTACCGAGTATGAGTGAGTAAATACATAAAATTAAACACACACACTCTCATGGGTAAGGTAAATGTGTCACTGCAAATTCTTACCTACAAATATTATTTTCGTCGTTAAAAAGAAGTACGAGTTCGATTGCCGAATGTGGAAAAAATAATTGGGAAACCGATTCAAGCCGCCAGCGCATACAAACTTGATTGGGTATGTTATATACTCTAGTTAACAGGCACAAACTCTAGCGAGTAGAAAACATACTTGTGCAAACAATATACGGTTGCCAACCACACTGCAACGCGGTTTAAGACGGGTGTACTTAGGCACCGATTGCAGATCTCTGGTGTATATACTCGTACATACCTTCAGTACTGCTCAGACTAACAAAAATTGGTCCAACACCTCCCACGCTACAAGGTAAGAAATTACACCGAAGTGAAATTAATAATGAACAGCTATAAAAAACATGGACAATAATAAAAAATAACTGTACGCAGGTTGGATGGCAAAACACTGCTTATTCCTGCTTGCTACTTATTCCGGTGTAATTTGATTTTTTTACGATCAAACCAAATACGTCAGTTCACCTTCGGAACTAAACCTCAAGACAACACAGTTCTTTCAGCAAAAAGAACTCTGTTATCTTGTCGAGATGTCGAGCACCAGTAGCAGCTACCGCTTGACTAGCTTTATTTTCAAAAAAAGTCGACCGTGGAGCCAACTATGCCTCCAGCACAGAAACTACACCAAAAATAACATGCAGTGGATGCATTTATATTTCGACAATCACATATGTGATCTCAGAACCACAAAGCGGCAATTTTGCCGATTAACCAACAAGGTGAAAATGTCCAACCTGGGATGGTTGGGCATTAAGTCTAGCATAAATCTTATTACAAATTTTGGGGAGAATTTCTATTGAATTGAATTTTTGTTTAAATTTTAGTTTTCACCTTCTTGTTATATTGGAATAGTTATCGTTTTTTAATAATAAACATTATTTTAACATAAAAAAATCAAAAGAAAAATATTTTTCTTTTCTTGTTAATAAAATAATTTCTAACCCATTGTGCAGCCGTTGGTCTGCTTGTTATAAATGTGCACGAATATCTATACAAGCATAAAGCAAAACCAAAAAAAAGTAATACACAAACTAATACACTATTTAAAGCACGAAAAATTCCAAGTAAATCAACCCCCAATTTATTGTTGCTGTTTCGTTCTTATTATTTGTTGTTGTAGCGTTCATATTATTCGCAAACATGTGTGTGTGTGCGTAAGAATTCTGTTTGTGCATTTGATTCTGGAATTATCAATAATTAGAAAGTTCATGGTGAGTTTAAAAGGTAATAGAGAAGTATAGACAGTTTTAAACCTTGTGCAACATAGTCCTAAGTCAGAAAACTACGAAAATCTAGTATAGAAATACACAGTAAGTACTATGTATTGAGTACTTAAGTGTCATTATTTCATTTGCAATTGAGAAATTCGCAAAAGTACTTTTAAAGACAAAAACATAATAATATTATAATTGCTAACAGCGCATTCGTTTGCAGCTCTGATTGTGTTTGATCGTTTCATTGTTCATTTTATGATTGGTATTTGTCATTTTGTCGTTTTGTGTTTTATTTTCTTATCATTTTAAAATTATCTGTCGATCGTTATGAATTTTTAATATTTAATAACAATACTACTATTTTATATGCGGACAGACGCGCTAGTGTACAAACACAACAGAATTCTTTGTGTACATCTGTATGTACGAGTATATATCTCGTACTTTAATTCTGTTGTGTGTTTCGTGTCTTTTTAAATGGCCAATTCAAAACTTAAAACAAAAAACTTATCATTTTAGCTTTTAATTCTTTTATTTTAAAGCCGCCTTTATCTGCCGCTTTCTCGTTTCATTTTGGTGATTGTCTTTGAATAAAATTTATTAATAAACTCTTAATCATGAAGTTATAAAATGTAAAAAGAATAAAAAATTAATAAATAAACCAATATTTGTACATAAAATTTAATAAAAAGAAGTGTTAATACACGAACATGTGAACACGCCAAATACCCGTGCGATTTATTAGTTGTGTGTTTAGCCAACTCAATCAATGCGTGGCTTAATCGGTAATTTTCATTCTATACTTTGTTGGCCATCATTATCTGTGTTCAGTTGATTCTTTTTATTATTGTATTATTTTTTGCTAATCATTGATGCAGGCATTTTCTTTGAAAATATTTTGATGTTCATTTAGTAAATTGATCGTGGAAGCATGTTGTAAATTATCATAAAAAATGCTTTTGTTTAACGTGAAGCAAAACTGAAAATGATCATGTAACTTGTACGGACAGGCAGCGTTTAAAGTTAAACACTAGACCAAAAGTGAAATTTTTTAAAAACTGATCCTTAGTGAAGCAAATGTGTTTGGAACACTATAAATGTAGGCATGACAGCTGCCATTTAGCGAAAAGATACCATATTAATATTTTGAGCAATCGGAAATTTTGTGTGAAGAATGGAAAAAATTTGGGCAGTGAGCAGGGCAACCAGAATATAGAAAAAATATTAATTTTTGAATATCTTAGAAATTGGTTGGGTAAAGGGTTGGCAGTGTAATGGGTATTCATTTTAAGTATTAATGGAGATTAAAAAATATTTTTATGAAATGGATTCTTTATTGGCACTAATTAAAATTTTGCGCAAACCATATTGTATGGTCCTAGCAGTAAAAAAATTATATTATATAGATATTTTTAATGTTTTCCAAAAGTTGGGGCCAATAAACGAGTTGCCACATTTTACATATGAACGTCTTACTTAACTAGTGTCTATGAGGACTATAAATTAGCATCACGAATCTTGCAAGAATATATTCTTATATTGGAGAAATGGCTGAAACTTTGGAAAATCAAAATAAATGAACAAAAATGTACCCATATTGTTCCGCAACATAATGAAGTCAAATACCTTGGTATTCATCTCGACCGTAGGCTCATGTGGAAGTCTCGCATTGACACTAAAGTCACTCAAATGAAATTAAAAGCGGTGCAACTTAATTGGCTCATCGGCAGAAACTCTATCTTGAAGTTAGATTGCAAACTTTTGTTGTATAACGCAATTCTAAAGCCAATGCATCTAACATTGAGAAAATTCAAAAGCGCCAGAATAAAATTCTCCGTATAATTACTGCAGCTCCATGGTATGTTAAAAACTTTCGAATTCACAAAGATCTAGGAGTACCCTTAGTGAAAGATGAATTTTCAAAACACGCGATAAGGTACATTAACAGACTGGAGTCTCACCCGAATCCTCTCGCACGTAGCATCCTTAACTTTGGTGGCCATACTCGGCTGAGAAGGATGGACACCCTTGCAACCATCAGAACGTTGGAAAGGTGATTTACCAATCTAGCATTGGCTGGACCTAAGTAAATAAAATTTGTCAATATTAATTAATTTTTTCTATATTAATTAATTAATTATTAGTTTTAAGATTTGCATACTTATTGTTAGTTCTTTTAGAAGATACAATAAATAATTAAATTGTTAAAAAAAAAATCTTACTTTACTTTAAATAAAGTAAAAGTAACGTGTGTTTTAATTTTCGCCACATGCTATCCTTATCAAATTTTATCTAATGTGGTGTTATGGGACACGAATAAATGATATCAGTAGAAAATTTTTATGAAATGCACTCAAAATGTTAAGTATATTTCAAACAAGTTTTAAGGAGTTTGTCTATATCGATACAAACTTAATCGTATGACAAAACTTGCCGCCTGTGTGAGCCTTGCAAGCCACATGGGAGTTTTGGTGAATTAATGAATATTTATAAATTTATAAATAAGTTAAAATTTAAGCGAAAACACCAAAGATGAATATTTCTTTAACGGGTTTTTTAAGGCAGTGGCATAAACAAAGAGACAGTTGAGCTTGACCTGGGCGTATCAGTGTCACTTGAACTGCAAAAGTATCGTTAGTTAGTCGTCTCGATTGATAGTTTCGAGTACTTAAAAAAAACCATCGGTACGCTCGGATTTGGATTATATCTAGTTTGAATATATAAGCTGATACTATATTTATGTATAAGAAAATATTATATGGAATAAGTTGAGGAAACGCATAAATAAATAATAACGCAAAAATTAAATAAAAACGAAAAAAAAAGAACACGAGCTAGAGGTTAATGAATAAAGCAAATTTAATATCACTTATAAAATAGTGTAGAAGTATAGCAACACGATAAAAAAAACTATCTATGGTCACTTAACAATAAAGCTATTATCGTTAGTAATATCAATTATGTCCCTATTCCCTTACACCATGTTCAGACGACAATTTGAAATACTTGGTTCGCTTGGTGTTCAGACGATAATTGTTCTTGTGTCACTTTGAAGTTTATATATTTTTGACAAATATTTAGAGCAATTTTTTTATGTTCTACTATTTCTTTTTTTCACACATTAATTGTTTGTTTTTTCTTTGTTTATATATTTTTTAGAGCTACTTCAGATAAACTAACGATAAGTTGTTATCAAATTTGGAGATGATAGTGAACTTAACATCGTTCGCAACAATATTGAAAATGAACCGACATATTTCGCTCTCAAAATTGTTTATGGCGAATCATGTTGGTTCAATCAGGAATTAGACAGCGAATCTCAAATATAAGCATTCGTGTGACCATGATATTAAAAAGGAAAACTTACCTATCGTTTAGACAGGAAAGTAATTTCATGAAAGTTGCAATACACTCACACTTTTTTACTAACACACTCTCATTTTGCTTACTTTCCACTCAGCTTTCATAAAAATTTCATGAAACAAATTTTTTGACGTTTTCTGAAAGTAAAATGACAAATTGCTAAACATTGTTGCCACATACAAAGAATTATACAAAGTTGCAGTATTGTAGTAAAATAATAATTATAAAATTAACTTCTTTTGCAAATCTATGAAAATAATTATGATCATTTGTCATTGTATTGTATATTTAACACATAAAGAAAACAATTAAATTCATTTTATAAAAATAACATCATAGAAAAGTTTATAATGATAAGTTTTTTTAACTATTGCCCCATATATTTGTATATGTAATAAGTTCGGCAATTCTGATTAGTAAGTAAACAAAATAAGAGTGGAGAGAAGCAGAGGCAAATTTTGCAACTCTTTGCCTCTGCGACATTTTTAAAATGAACTTTCACTTTCCTGTGTAGACGAACAAGAAATTTTCATGAAAGTCGCCTATTTCATTGAAATTTTTATTTGTAATACGTATACAAAAATTTCATGAAAGTACTACAAAATGGCTTATATCTACAATAAGTCTCCGTCACTCACTAATGAAACTAGATGATATTGCCTGTGAGGGCTCACAAGAGCGTGAACAGTTGCAAGACCATATCCGTTTTAGCCATCCATGGCAGTTTAGAAAAATACTCAAAAAAATCATCTATGACACCAAAGCAAAATCAACACTTGTCATTAATGATTTAATAATGTCTCAGCAACTTCGACAGCTTTCAACACAAGGTTGGTTACGTTACGTGCGTACATATGTGTGTATGCAAGCTTTTCATGTTTTCATAATTTTTTGCAATTGCTTTGCCTTTTATTATAGCATTTATGCAACCCAATACACGTACAATTATATATATATGTATATGAATGCATACATCTGCTTACTTGCGTTCTTTATTACTTTAAAATATTTTGATTGTAATAATCATCATTAAACTTGTAGCCTTTGCTAGTTAAACAAATCATATTAAATATTTTATCCCATCATTAGCACCAAACAAACAAATAAGTCAACTTGTTCGCGTCATCTAAAATTTTTTGTAAATTGCACCAATCTACAAAAAGTAAACTTGCAGACAATTTTAGTTTCTTCAACGAGTTGCCGTAAAAAGAGAACCGCCTAAACAACTTTTACTAAAGGGCTGCACAGAATGTTCTGGCCATTACTAAATGGCTGCACAGAATGTTCTAAAGAGCACTGCAGTAGTTCGAAGTACTGTATTTCAAAACAATTCTTAAAGCAAAACAAACAAGCTATAGAACAAACACTTCATAGTTTTGAAACGTCTTCTCGACAGTGCTCGACAAAGCAAATAAGCGATGAGTCACAGCAAGCACATTGGCATTTGAGCATACTGCGTCTTAAATATTTGTGCTTAGTGTGCTTTTAAATTTAGACAGCCGATGGGCAGACATTTTTTCATTTCTCTTTTGGTCGTGCCTGAACCTTTTACATTTAAGAAATTAACAGGCAGACAGAAACTATTCGTTTCTCTTTTGTTGTTGTTTTTATTTAAGCGCAGCTAGTGTGCTTATATGAAGTTGATCTTGATATGAGAATAATGACATGAAGAGACAACATAAAAAATGCGAAAAATTAAAAAGAAAAACTACGAATGTCCACAAATGTCTAGTACAGAGAGTCCTGTACTATATACTCTCCCCCACCGACAATTTTCATTACAGCACCTTTGAATTTCGTCTGTCTGCCCATCGCGTGTCCTAATAATTATATAAAAGCAGACTTAGTACAACGCCAAAAACCATGAATAACAACACCACACACGCATGAGCATACTGTACATACAGCACTTTTGCACTAATACGAAGACAAAAACCATAAACAACAAGTTTTATAAACAAAACTGCAGTAGAACATTGATTCAATGCCTGAAGTTCTACTTCAATTTTGTTCTATTTCATTTGGTTCTATTTGTGTTTGGTTCTGTTTATTCTAAATGCTTATAAGACAGTATTCGCTTATGTGTTTAGAACATTTTGGCACTGAAGTGTTTGTTTTGAAATGTGAAAGAAGACGATGTATAGTACTTGAAAATACTACAACATTTTTATTGTGCTTAAGCAGCCCTTTACCCACTATTTTCTTCCATATTTCGGACAGCATACGAATCCAGCTTTGAAAAAAACTCATTTTGTATTTCTTCTTAGGACCGGAACAGCTGGTCAGCCACGCCGTGTACCATTGATCAAAACCATTGATAGTCTGGGGGATAACGTATGGAGAATACAGCGGTTGGGGTAGGATTCCCATTTCAACATTTTGAAGTATGTCTTGACCACTTTCGCAACATAGGTTTGAGTATTGCCATGGTGTAAAATCACTTTATCATATCTGCCGCTGCATTGAGGCCGTTAAGCTTTCAATGGTCGGCTCGAACGCATTACTTGCGTTTTATAACGATTGCCCAAGATTGTTTCTTTAATAACTCAAAATACACTGCGGTTTGGCTGTCAACGTGGAAGCATGGCCAGGATATCTCCATGATTTTCTGCAATTTAGATTATCGTAATGAACTCATTTTTCGTCCCAGTCACAATGTGATGTAGAAATCTCTTCCGTCTTTGCCTTGCAAGCAGCGTTGTGACCGAAGCATTTGCATCACTTTTAGGTGTTTTGAAATGGCCTGTTGCGTCACTCCTAATGATACTACCAATTCTGGGTGCGTTTCATATGAATCTTGAACAATTAATGCCTCCAATTCTACTTCTGCAAAAACATTCTCTGTTCCACTGCCACACTGGTCTCCGACGCACAGTGGCTCATTTTTCTGAATAGGCTAAACCATAATGGAGGTTAAATTTTACTGGTCAAAAATAAAAAGCCGTTCTGAACAAGAATGAAAATTGTGGGCATTTTGGTCGCTCAAATTTCGTAATTTTTTGGACCGTGAATAAAAATTAAATATGGGACGGACTCTTTAGGTTTCAGATTTAGTTTCTACACAAAATTTTCACCCGATTACTACTTTTTAGATTTTGTTAAAAAATTTTGTTTCTTTTCTATTTAAACTGGACCAAAAAATGTTTTAGGTTTTTTTAAATTAGAAAGCGGAATTCTTCAAAAGCCATGTATTTGGGTTGTTTTTGGGAATTAGAGTAGAACTAATAAAGTCACTCGAAGTTTTGGGAAGTATTGATATGAACACTTTGTCTTTCTTGTACATTAACTATATTAAAACATTTGGCTGTCCGATGTTGCCCGTTGATTGGCAAGCGAGAAAAAACTATCACAGCCTCGTTTTAAAGCGGAAATACTAACTGGATATACGTGTATAGGACTTTTTTAATTAAAAGTGATATAACTTTTATCTGAATAAAGATTTTGCCAAGATTTAAAAAGCATTTAATAAAAAACTTCCAACACTATAGAACACATTCTCTTTTCGCCCATAAAGGACGAAAAGACTTTCCACCAAGAATCAATACAACTCAGAATTTTTAAGGTGGTAAACAATATTAAATAACCTCTGACCATATTAGCCCGGAAATATAATCAAATAAATATTAAATAATAATTTATTGAATTTTGTTGAACTTTATAATTTTTCAATTAGATTTTTGGTTTGTACATTTGTACAACGGGTTGTAGTTTAAGTTTTTTCCTTTCTTAAGTTTTTTCTTAAGGACAAATAATTTTTGATTGAAGAAGACAAAAAAAAAAAAATTAATAATCAAATCTTTAGCTGGGGGACAACTAGCTGTTTCGTAGTCGCTACACTACTCCTCAGCACCCACTGGGATTTGAACTCGGGTCATGACGAATCACGATCTGCTGTCTTAACCACTCAGCCACCGAGCATTTAATTATTCTCTATCTATGTATATTCATCTAATATTGAATCACATATGCATTTTGTTAATTACCCACATAGTTTGTACAGCGTTTGTAAGCAATTATCGTACAAGTCTTAAAATTTTGATTGGATTTTGTGAGATAAAAATCTGATGATATTTGCTGCGACTGTAAAAAAATCTAACGTACCATTACATTTTGTTTTCACAGTATCACACATAAAGTAAAATAAGAAATATGCTTTGAAAATAAGTGGCCAATTTGTCTAACGTCTGGTTTTAATAATTATTATTTGCTTTTGTGAAAAATGCAACCCTGATCTAATGAAATATATTATTGTTTAAACAAATTTCTAAAAATGGTGACCTGTTATGGGATGTCAAATCTCTGCCCAATTATTTCTCATTTTCATAACGCTTTACATTCACACTATCACTCTGGCACATATTATTTGAATTTTTGACAAGTCTTAATACAAAGTGTGATAGGCTAAAGTGCCCTTTATGAATATGAATGTATGCAGATGTTGGAAGATTCGTGTCAGGTAGTCTCCCCATAATCCATTAAGCCAAATTAAAGACACAAATGCGCATTATAAATACACGCTGTTATATTGGTTTAATCTCAATGATTCCGTAAGCAGCTACTCAATGATTCCGTAAGCAGCTAACAACTATGAATATAGAATTTCCCCATTGCATCTTAGAATTAGGTGTTTGTAGTTCATTTTGAAGCTGTCATGTACAATTCCACAGGTGGGATAAACTTTTAACGAGAATGCATCACCAATAGAAAAACGGATGATAGGAAAAAAGTCATACAAGAAGAATTTTTTTAAATAACTTGGAATAAAAGTAAACAGTCAACTTGTGGGGACTGCATAGGAAAGATAGCCTGGTGAGGTTACCACCCGAGTAGCGAGGCTAACATGGCCTGCGTATAATCCTAGGAGACTACGGTTCTAAGGTTTATTAGATCGTTTTATTTTACATAAAAAATTCAATATTTCGATAACAATTAGTTATTTATCATCGTCAGGAAAATTAATATGTTATTAAAAAATTTTCAAATTAAAAAATTATTGTCAAAAACTCCTATATAAATTTTTGCCAATAATTTTTCAATTTGAAAATTTTTTAATAACATATTAATTTTCCTGACGATGATAACTAATAGTTATCGAAATATTGAAAATAAATACTGTTGAATTTTTTATATAAAATAAAACGATCTCTAGTTGCGAAAATTAAGATCTTTTCAACATATTGCTTTCTTCATCAGTAGTATAAATTGCCAAGTTTATTAGACATTGCCCTCAATGTATATGAATAATTTGTAAAGAACTAACCAGTAAAAAGTTCATCAATGGAAATATTTTACCATTATTAAAAGTTCAAAAAGACGGTCTTAAATCAAATACCATAAAAAATATTTATAGCTAAGTCATTAATATTAAAAATACTTCAACAATATAAATCTTTGAAGCCCACAGACGATATGTTTTTGCGACTGTTTTTTTAATATGTAATTCTTCATGTATTTTTTCATGTCTGTCAATATTATAATTTCTAAAATTCGCTCACAAACGTACGTTTACATTTACGTCTGACATTGTCTATGCTTATTATTATTATAAAAAATAATTATATAAAACATATTAAAATATTAATGCGTTAAAATTTCCTCAAGCCGACTGAATTGTTCGCAAGGCGTAGACCTATAATGTCAGATGATTAAACATAACAAAATAGAATACATGACGTATCATGATCTACTGCTTTAACCACTAAGCCACCGAGCATTTAATTATTTTCTATCTATATTCATCTCATATTGAATCATATATGCATTTTGTTAATTGCCCACATTGTTTGTACAGCGTTTGCTGTCTCAGAACTAGCGGTATTTATTTTATTTATTAACATACATATTTTTGTATTTTAATATTCTCCGGACCCAGAGATGTAAATATTAATTTGTTAAATTTTTGTTGAACTTTTATAATTTTTTAAATAAAATTTTTGGTTTGTACATTTGTACAACGGGTTATAGTATAGGTTTTTTTTCTTTCTTAAGTTTTTTTCTTAAGAAGGATTTTTTACAATACAAATCTGCTAATTTGATAATGGGCGGAATCGCACTTGATTTCGCTGTCATGCACTCCAAGCTAATGTTATTTAACACATACATAAATGCATCTTTATTTAACATAAAGTTTTCTATGAAGCTGAAAAATAAATATTTTGCAGACCTCATTAAACAGTTATTGCTAGTTAAAAAATAAATTACCTATTTTCACTCAAACTTAGAATGTCGGATTTGCTTCTAAGCAATCTTCTGTCTATTCTTTCATTTCCATCTTCGTCATCAAACCATAGTGCAACACGGTCCATTTTTGAAAATAACACAAATTTTTTTAATTAAACTTTTTTTACTTGTAAAACTTATCGAATAAGAAATAAATTTGACGTTTATTTGTTTACTTTGGAAGAGTATTGCCACATTCTGAAATTAATTGCAAATGCGAATGCGAAAGATTTACAGAATACCAAATATCTTTCGCATCGCAATTCAGAATAAGCCTCCAGAATAGATACAAAGCACATTTGTGCTTTTAAAACTGCCTGTACCTTAAAATCATGATTATACAGAACTGCATAATCATGAAATCAAAATATTGTGATTTGTAGAATAGACATGTATGTGCATGGTATATATATTATTATACCTATCGAAGAATTTCGTGAATTATCATTATTATAAATTAAAACAGCATACGAGTATTTAGTTCCAATTTGTAATGTACATTGGATATTTTAAATTCGAGCCAGCCGAGTATGCTACACTCTTTTTTTATCTTGGACCAGTACTCAGGAGATGACCCCTACATATGCAGTGCATCGTACCAGAACTAGGAAAATAGGTTGTAAGGAGGAGGAAAGAGGGAGTAGTATTTGTAAACATTTGACTTGAACCTACCAACATTATAACAGCCAGGAAACACGTCTGCAGGCAAATTATTCCACAGACGTAGCGTTCGGCTGAAAAAGGAATTCTCTCTGTAATGCGTAGTACGATTCTCCGAACAATCGACCACAAATGGATGAGCTCTGGACGATGAACGCGTGCTACGCAAAAATGTGCGAGTTTCGGGAACATGATCCCTAATCTCGTCAGAGCGAAATCCATTGTAGTAACGATAGAACAGAGTAACGCACCCAACACTGCGTCGATGCTCCAGTGAGTCCATAGAGTTGGATACCCTACTGTCACCGATGAGCTCCTTCGCCCTCTCCTGCACACGGTCGAGTAACCCCAAAATAGACATTGATGCACCGTCCCAAACATGAGAGTTGTATTCCATTTTCGGTCGGATGTAGGTGGTATAAATAGTAAGGAGATCGGATGGAGTGAAGTACATCTTACACCGTTTCAAAAAACCGAGGCACTTGAATGCTTCTTTAGAGACATGGAAAATGTGATAATTTCAGCGAACATCACACTGTACTCTCATTCCAAGAACATCAAGAGCACCCGATTCCTCAATACTTATACCATCCATGAGTACAGATAAAGCAGCATTTGCGGTCGTTTGTTTGTGCGTTAATAAACAGCACTGGGTCTTACGAGCGTTGAAGGCGACCCTGTTTTTGCGACCCCATTCGGAGATTAATAGAAGATCACTGTTTATTGAGTCGTTCATATTTTTCCTCTTGGCAACGATCTCGGATAGGCTGGGCCTATAACTGAAAGAGTACGAATAGCAAATGCTGTTGTCATCTGCAAAAGAGTGGATAGGGTTGGAAGTTTGATATAGAAGGTCGTTGAGGAATATAAGAAATAGGGAAATAGGCTTGTTTTCATAAAATTTTTATACAATGTATTACTTGTCTTTGGCAAATTCTTGGCGCCATTTTACCAAACGGAGCTGCTCTTAATTCAATAAAACTGTTTGTGGATCCTTTTTCCTTGATCACAAGAAAATATAATCTGGTTGAAATGGGAATTCCATATTTTTACTGACCCCTAATGTTGAGATTTTTCGTTTTCTATCCATATTTAAAATTTAGAAATGCTAGCCAAAATAATACATACTAAGGTGTTTTTATGATACTTGGGGAAAAAGATGATGCCGACTTTAGGATACCTTTTCTCTTATAGTTGGCAGTTGTTCAAATACTAATTCAAACTATGCCGACTATTAGGTAAATTGCTTTTAACCCCATTTTCTTTACATTTATTACCAAGAGCGGCGAGAAACGAACAAATTTCTAAAATATGAGTTTAATATGAGAAAGTAGCTATTTACCCAAAGTCGGCATCACTATGCCGACTATTGAAAATTAACCAAATTTTAGTGCCTAATGTCGGCATCCATTAAACTAAACGAAAAAAAAAACGGTTTTAATAAAAAACTTATATTAACACTAACCAATATTTAAGCCGATTTTTACTAAGCGAAATCGTTCTGTTCAAAAAATTACTAAAATTAATATAAAAACTTAATTCTTTTTGTTGACATTGACACTAAAAACTTTTTTAAAAAACAGGTGCTATCGCTCGTGCTAAAAAGCCGACACTGAATAAGGGCAAAATTAGAATGAAGGAATAACCTCTCTCAAATTTTCATATTACATAATGAGAAACAAGTGTCCTTTCTATTAAAGCTTATTCTTACTTTTATATAAAACGGCCCAATTCATAAATACACGGTGATATCCAACTTATAAGGAAACATCGTAAAAAGGGTATTCATAAATGAGTGATAGCTTATTATACTGCTTATAACTTTATTTGGCATTCAAAATTTTTATTGTGGTCTCTACCACAATATACTACTATAAGCCTTTAATAAAGTGATACTTGTTGAATTGAACGTTTGTTTACAAAAAAATTTATTGATTGTGTACATATTTGTTACTTTTCTACCACAAATAAAAAAGTGAAAATGGCAAATCTGACTTTGCATACGATAAATTTAATTTCCCGCATTCGTGAGTGTACAGATTTATGTAATTAAAATGTAATTTTTACAAAAGTGATTATTTAAGAGTCCATCGCAGAATGTGCAAGCGCTAGACGACCTAAAACTTTTAAACGGAGTAGCGACCCATTTGAAATGCCAGAAGACCTGTTTAAAGCAAAGTACAGATTCAACAAATCGAGCGAACAGAAAATTATTTCAATGATTAGTGTATGGTCACACACAGCAACTTTAGTTGGACAATTCTTGACTTTATAGAAGCTTTCGGTGAGGGGAATAAGAAGGGAAAAAGAATTGCCGGTACTCGGCAATTCTCAGCAATTCCTTACTTTTCTCTCATGTGTGTATGTGTATGTGCATATACAATGTAAATTTCATAAAGCAAAAGGTAGAGAATTGCTCAAGAATTGCCGAAAAAAGTTTTTGTGTGGACAAGAAAGCAATTCCAAAAGAAAATTGCTAAAAAGTTCGGCAATTAAAATCGTTCTGTCTGACCACAGACTTAAGCCAGAAATAGAACTTGACAGAATAGGCTGCGGTGCGCCAGTCGATCTGCAGGTTTTGGCGACATTGAGATATTGGGGGCGAAGAGAAGTTAGTATAATTTCTAATAGTGCCAATTTAAATATGCACATTGCAAAGCAATTGTGAAATGGTAGACAATCAAATAATTAAACACTTTTATGCTCAAGATGATTCAACCGATCTTAATGGTTTGTCTCAAGTAACGGTCTGCCGAATTTCCACCAGAGTGGCTCGTGCTTTAGCTCGTTGGGGGGATAGAAAAATAAAAATGCCATCATCTCTGATAGAGGAAGAGCTCATAATGAGGGAATTCAAAGCAATTAAAAATTTCCCTGGTGTTTACAAAACTGTTAACAAAATAATAATACAAAATATTTACAGATGTTAATACTACTTTTTTGTACCCGCCGGTGAACGAGAGTGTTTACAAACAAAATTTTTTACAATTCAAAGCCTTGTATACATATTTTTCTTAATAAAAAGTGATAAAACTTTAAGTTATTTTATATTCCAACAAATTTATGTAATAAAATTCATAAATTTATTCGATTTTTCGAAGTTACCTAAATAGTCAGTTTTTGTATATGCATCACTAAGGCCCGGTTTTTGAGTTCGTATTTAAATGTTATTTAGCTTTAAGTTCCATTTAAATATGAAAATCAGTTTCAATCAAATTTGGACTAAACTTAAAAGCCCAAACATCTTCATTTAAGTTTTATTTAGGTTTTTCTAATAGTCCATATGGTTTTTGTGTGCTTGCATTTGTATTAGTTCAAAAAAGGTAAATAAAACACACATACGAGCTATTGCCTGCAGAAGATATTCGAAATTTAGTTGCTAATTTTCCACTAAACAACAGCACAGTATAATAATTTATTAAAAATAATTTAGCGTAAAATAAAATTGTTAAGTTTGTCTATGCTGTTAATAAAATTAATATTTTTATTTAAGAATTTTTCTATTCTTCCACTTACAAACAGCTGTTCTATGGAACACTTTCCATAATATTTGGAATAAAAGTAGAGCTGCCACACTTCCATCGCATTTAAATAAGAACAATAATTTAATAGTGATAAACTGAACTAGCATTTAAATACAACTTAAATTTAAATAAAAATTAACTAATTTTGTATTTAAATACGCAGTCAAAAACTGGGCCTAAGTACCAAATGACAATCAAAATAACATGGTATTGCCAACACTAAAGTACAAAAGTGTTGAATTGTTATTTCTATGGTATTATGTGTGTATGAATCAAACTTTTTATTAGTTGCTTATAACACATTGAGTGTATGATAACTACTACCAGCTTATAAGATGACATGAAATTTTTATGAAAATTTCCGACTATTGGTACATGCCTCCTTTAAGTGCTTTTACCCTATATTATTATTGTACATATATTATTTTCCATATTGATATTAATTTGAACGATTCTGAAGGTATTAGCAAAATAACTAGTTCCAATTGCATGACTATAATTTCATCACTTGAGCGACAATAAGCTTTAATTGATTAATATATCTTCGAAATCGGATTTCACGGTGTTCATAGTAAACGGATTGATTATCGACCTAATTTTATTACTTTAGTTTAATATTTATATTATTTGATATTTTATTTATTCCGATTTTTGCATCTAGAGATCTTGATTTGTTAAAAAAACAAAAATTTAAAAGAAACTAGAATAAATACTACTTCAGTTTATTTTAGTTGTAATGAAATTTCCATTCAAATAAAAATTTACATCGCAGGCATTGATTTTACTAACGTTTGCTTGTTTTACGAATTTTTTTATCCGCTACCTAAACGCAAAGCGTTGAACGCCGTTCAGCTAAAAAAGCTAAATAAAATGAAATTTGTAAAATAAATTTTTATGGCACAAAGTAATAAAAGCTAGTGAAAAACACAATTGAGTAGATTTACAGTTTCACTCAACACCAAATAATGTGGAGGAGAAATTGCGCACGCACACTTTAACATTCAGATAATTAACAAAAAAGATAAACAAATTCTGCTCCACAATCCATGAAACAAGTATAGTTGAACTCGTTTAACACACAGCGCCAACCAAAGATGATCGTTTTATTTCACCAACAATGCGGCCATTTTTGGGGACTGCCAGTTGTGTGACTTGTTGTCACTTGTATCCAAACAAAAACTCTAAAGATTGATTTTTGTACTAAGAGAAAAGTGGCTCGCTCAAACTTAAGAAATAGTGGGAATTTTAATAGTCGTTGGGTGGTAAGAAGCACCCGTTTGTGAGCATGTTAGTCCAATGGTAGCACAACTATGGCATTTCTATTGTAATTTCGCGATTTGTATAAATTTTTGTTTCCAAGTTTAACAAAAACTTCCCTACTCAACGAGCTTTAATTTACATGTTAATAAAACAATATCTTGAACACAACTTTTATTCTCTATGCATTAGATGCTTTTGGTTGTAAGCTTTTAATTTAGTTCGTTTTTTATTCTACGTGCTCAGCTGTAAAAGTTTCATTTTTAAAAGAGACTGTTTATAAAGCTTTCAGATACATATATAATACGTTTATTAGGTTACGTTCCGTACAACCAAAAAAAAAAAAATTATACACCAAACTTTAAAAGATTTTACTTCTATTATTACCCAAACTGCAGTCAATGAGCACACGCTTTTACGCAAATGAGACAACATAACTATATAAAACTTGTTATTAAACTGCATTAAGAGAGGAAATATAACAAGCTGAAGCGATTACAGAAGCGGTGATCCGATGCACACCTAAAAATCAGTAATGCACTCCGTCTGATATACGAACACAGTATCAATTTTCAAATACATTGCCGTATTTGTAGAGTGAACACCTACCAGCTGCAAATAAATTCAGTGCGATACGGGTAGTGAACACCATCCAACAAAAGCTCATTACTTCCTATCATACGTTGTAAATTATCAATAGGCAGCTCGAATACAATCTTGCATACTTTGTAAGTCGGTAGAACGCACCTCGAATACAATCTCGCTTACTTAGTAAATGGGTCGAAGATTTATTGCGCATTTCAAACACAGTTTTTCGAGAATATTTCATTAATGTATTCTATTTTCGGCAAGATTCAGAAAATACACACATCGAACACACAATGTACTGTTCAAAAGCAATCAACACATATTTTTATTTTCATAACAATTAAAGTATTAAATACATATACCACAGCAGACTTCACGACTTCACTACAGCAAATGCCGCAACCGACAATTATTTTGGACACGGCAGCAATATAAATTCATTCACACAAAAGTATGTTTCAATGTGGCCACCTTAGATTTTTTAGCTTTACAAAACCTCGTTGCTTTACAGAACGTACTCTTTTTATATAAAATTTTCATGAAAAAAGTTATTTTCTTAAAAAAAAAGTCTAACAAATTTCCATTCTATCTCAAAAAGCTTTTGCTTGCTATGCTTAATTCAGGTTAGACGGGATTTCAAAATTGAAAATATAATCGGATATATGAGGAGTCACAAAACAAAACGTGCCTTTTTGATTATTTGAAAATGTTGGAAAATAAAAGATTATTTTTTTACCCGATTATTTTATAGCATGAGTCCTAAATATCGAACAAGTTCATCTTTATTTAAAATGCATGGAACGGCAATAAGTCGCCCCAATAAATGGTAACGTTGTGTGAAATTAAACGGCTTTTAATTTGCAAATAGTACGTTTTGTTAAAATAACACAAAACAGACACGTTTTGTTTAAAATAAAATGAAAAAACATCGTTTTGATGTGCGTATTTTAGATATGTAAATATTTTTTATATATGTTATTTGAGCTTGAATGTAGGAGAACTTACTCTTATTCAAATTGAACTATATACATTTTTGACCTGAATCAAACTTTTCAATAAAAATATCAATTGGACTAAATAAATTAATATTTTATTTCTATTAAGTATAAGGTAGTTTAATTTAAATCAATTTAAATTTCATTACTCTTAATAAAATAAAATTTGCAAACTTTTATTCTAATATCTTCTACAATGCAACCGCACTCGATAAATTCCTCTCTACTGTATTACTGTTACAATTAGAAAGGTTCACGTGTGTACGTTTCTTTAATTTTTTTTTTGTATTTTGACCACGCACTCCCACTAAAATTACAATGATGCGGGTTTGAAGAAAACCACAACACAAATAAATTGTTGTAAAAAACTACGTTTTGTTAAAGTAGAAGAAAAAAGCACGTTTTGTTCTGCATAAATTTTTTGAAGACAAAATTTTTCTATGAGAAAGGAAGAAATATTATGCAAATAGGAGTTTTTTCAGTAGAACTTGGCCAAATTAATGCAAATACATCAAAAAAAAAAAAAAACATTTTCTAAAAAAAAAAATTAAGAAGCACGTTTTGTTCTGCCACTCCTCATATCTTCTGAATTACAGTGAGAACAGTATTAAAGAATTGAAATTTTGCGACAATAATCGAATTTTTCCAAATGTAGACCAACAATAATTCGACTCGAGAAACAAGCTTTTTGAAACGGTGTAAGATGTACTTCACTCCATCCGATCTCCTAACTATTTATACCACCTACATCCGACCGAAAATGGAATACACCTCTCATGTTTGAGCCGGTGCATCAAAGTCTATTTTGGGGTTGCTCGACCGTGTGTAGGAGAGGGCGAAGAAGCTTATCGGTGACAGTAGAGTATCCAACTCCCGATTCACTGGAGCATCGACGCAGTGTAGGGTGCGTTACTCTGTTCTATCGTTACTACAATGGGTTTTGCTCTGACGAGATTAGGGATCTTGTTCCTGAAACTCGCACATTTGTGGTCGATTGTCCGGGGAATCGTACAACATATTACAGAGAGAATACGTTTTTCAGCCGTACGCTTCGTCTTTGGAAGACGTGTTTGCAGACGTGTTTCCTGTCCGTTATAACGTTGGAAAGTTCAAGGCAAATGTTCACAAACACTACTCCCTCTTTCCCCCTCCTCATAACCTATTTTCCTAGTTTTAGTACAATGCGCTGCATGTGTAGGGGTCATCCCCTGAGTACTGGTCCAAGATAAAAAAAAATTTATATCCATCTCTTTTAAAATTTTTCGTCAAAGATATTCAATTGAAACTACTCATAGGTGAAGTAAATCGACTCGTATAATTCTATAAAATTAAGATATCTTTTTTTTTTTGAGAATAAGTATGTATGCACATATTTAACAATGGAAGAAATAAATTTATTAATTTATTTAAAACGGCAATTAAATTTTGTTGTTTTTTATGCTATATTAGAAAATAAAATATTTCCAAGTGTTAAATTGTTTTATATATTTTTTTAAACTGGTTACACTGTTTTTATTTTGTAATAAAAAAAATGAAACTAGATTAATTCGACTGCGGCAAAAAAATCAGTTTGGACAGTAAATGTTTGCATTTAAACGCTTGTATTTAATATTTGATATATTGAAGTAGGTTGTTTGCTGGCTTCAATCTGTTTAATGCTTAAGGCCCATTTAACCGACGAGAAATTGTAAATGTATCGTAAATGTAACTATAAGGCTTATTTGTTAGAACACCTAAATTTGTGTCATTATTATTTTTTCTGAGTTCATACACTCATAAAAACCCTGTCATAACTGTTATGTATTTTAACTTCAATGCAATGCCAAATGTCATCACTTTTGACCCGATGACACTTTTCATCGCTGTGATGACAACCATTACATCAGTTGCTCTAATTATAAACAGCGGCAATTATGACAATTATTTCATCAATGAAATGTCATACTGAAAGAAAAAGAGCATAACTGACAAAAAAAATTCTAGTCTAGTCTAGTTATTATCAATAATACAACTATCCACAATTTTTAATAGGCTTTCAATACTTTGCCAGTTACGCCCTTTTAAGTTGTATGTGACAATATACAACTTAGTTTAAGTACATACATAAAATAAAATATTTATCTAAAACTAGAGTGGTATATTCTTATGAGATCGAAAGACAAAAAAGTATTTGTAGTTTTTAGTTGTATTTTGTATTTAAAATACACAACTTGAAAGTATTTTGTATCTTGTATTTGAAATACACAACTGGGAAGTATTTGGTATATTGTATTTGAAATACACAACTGGGAAGTATTTTGTGTATTGTATTTGAAATACTTAAAGTGAGTATTTTGCCCAGCCCTATATATATATATATATATATATATATATATATATATATATATATATATATATATATATATATATATATATATATATATATATATATATATATATATATATATATATATATATATATATATATATATATATATACACGGGTGTACAATACACTGATAAACGGAGGGTTAAAACTAACTAAGACTAATAATTGTTTTGCTTGCAATTTCTTTTTATGATTGCAGCAGGTCGCTTTGGTATTGAATGAAGGAGATTTTTGGTTATTTCTGAGAATTTAAGGACTCTTTGCTATTTATGGGGTTCGATTGGTATACTTAGAATTGTAGTCAACAGTCTACAGCACATTTTCTTTTTAATTGTTAAGGTAATGTATGCTATCATTATATTATCTATGAATACAAGATTTCTATCACCACTTGCAGTCATTATGGTATAAAAGTTGAAAAGGTACGTTTTGGCGTACGTAAATTAAAATACGGGTTTTCAACGTTTAACCAATAAATATGAGTGTGCATATTCATAAAAAATTAAAATGTATTCTTAGAAAAATTTTGTATGGAATTTTTGGACTAAAACACATTCCTTTAAATTTTTAAGAATATGCTCATAAAGGTTAAAAAAAAACACCGTTGTACTTTTTTCTTAAATTTAGAAATGAAAAATTTGTTGCTAAATAAAAATGCTAAACGTAGCAGTGGAAAATGGTCACGCTGACGATATAGAAAATTATGGTCGGAATTAAATTTATAAAAATAAAATAAAAAAAGTATAAAAGTATACTAATGGTAATAACCGGTCGATGCAATCGATCGCATTCTATTTTTTACTGCTCTTAAATAATACACTCTCATATAAAATCCAATGTTGAAGCCATGAAAATCCATTTATGCACCCGGTGTCCGCCGGGAAGGTATACTACTTCTTAATGTCGCCAGTTTGATAAACATTGGTCTTTACAGTCATGAAGTAGATACTTGGCATATTTATTATTCGATTAATCGTTGAAACATCATCGATTACTATGACGATGAGAAAGTTACATGAAATTTTTGGGAGAAACAGGGTGCCAACAAAACGTACTATTTATCGTGTAATGAATGATTTCGAAGAACGAGGGTCTGTCGCTGATAGGACCAAGTATGGACCACAATGTACTGCAAGACTGGCTGAAAACATTACTGCTGCTCAAGAAACCTCAATTCGACTTCGTGGTCAGTACTAGCAATGCCATAAAACGAAATATAAAACTATTGCAGATGTTGACTCACTTTTGATGATCATAGATTTTTTATGAAGACGAAAATGCCTTATTGCCTGAAAATTTCTGCTTGAAGTCTTTATTAAAAACCACTAGTGCTCTGCAATACTGGGAAGATGTTTTATGTCCTGAACAGTTTTTCAAAAAGTGATTACATTTGGATTTGATTTGCTTATATACAACATCCAAATGACAAACATTTTTAAAAATGCCAACAGTTTTTTTTTCAGTAGCAGTGGAAAATGGTCACTATATAATTTGTGGTTTAAAACTTTGCTTTGAAAACAAACTTAGTGTGTAGATTTAAGAAACGGTGCAAACTTTTTAAACCAATATAGTTTCGACTAAAAATGCTTTTATTTCAAAGTAGCGAGTATTATGAAAGCTCTCGGACAGGTATCACAAACTTGAGAATGCAACTGCATATTGGTAGGTGGCAGTAACCTAACTTTAGAGCCTAACAAGCTTTTTCTAAACTATCAACTAAAAAAGCTTTAGGGAAATTTGGCGTCTGCGCTTTATTAGTACACAGATAGGGGACGCTTTCATTTATGAACGCAAATAAATAAAGCCGTATGTATGAAAGTATGTGCGAGTATGAGTGTAAAAGTATATAGTAGATATACACATATGGAACTCTTTAACTGTTAAAATATTTATTAGCAAGAAGTCTTAGGAGACTAAGTGTGTCAATTACTCACATACATAAATACATATGTCTTTATATTTCGCACAACACTGGATGTATTATCGTTGATCAATGTGGCACTTGTAAGCAAATGTTGATGTTACAACAAAGATGATGTTGATGATGAAAAATTTATTGCCAAAAGGAAAGTCTGTAAAGAGGAGAATACAAAAAGCAAAAAAAAAACCAAATACTTTTTACTCCTCAGTTAATCATAGATTTGAAAATTTTGTTTCAACTTAAATCACACATAAATATCTCATCATCGACAAACACCATCTGACACAAGAAGTGCGGTATCAGCAAAGAGAAAAAAGAAAAAGAAGAACACAGCCTTAAATCCGAAGAGAAAGACAGATAAAATACTTGAAAGAAAAAGCCTTTTAAGTACAAAATATTAACATTAAATCTTAATCATCGTCGACACTACAAAATTTTATTCGTAATTAACATTTGAATTTTTCTTTCTGTGTTGCCAGATGCTGTTTATAACAAATTTTGAGTACTTTATACTTACCCTTAACGGATTCGCAAGAAAACTCCCAATAGTCTGATCGGCTTAGTTCATTTCAAAGAACTGGTTGAAAATTACGACTTTCCAGAAATTAAAAGCCATGATATTTTTTAACTTTTCGTTCAATTTAACGGACTTTTTGTCTACTAGTAAAACATTGCTGGTGTGCACATCTTATTTTTATAAATGAAAGGTTGATTATTTTCTATTCCCTCCGATATATTTTGCTTAAAAGCAAAGAAATTTCAATACCGCTTTCAGGAATTTATTCTTTATTAAATAATTAGCGAAATCTTCTTAAGTATGACGAAGTCAAAGCAGAATTACCGGGGTAGTGGTATAAGCACAGCTGTCTTTGGTTTCCTATACGTAAATTTGTCAAAATTTTGTTTACAAGATAAATAATTCTATTTAATATTTAGTTATTTGATCTTGTTTAAGTAGTTAGTTCTTGTTTTTCCAGCTAACGATTAAAAAAAAAATTCAATAGTATTTATTTTCGATATTTCGATAACAATTTTTTAACATCGCCAGGAATAACATAGTAATTTTCCTGACGATAAAAACAAATTTTTACCGAAAATAAATACTGTTGAATTTTTATATAAAACCCAAATAATCTTTAGCTACAAAAATAATAATTCGAAAATAATGATAAATAATTCAAACAAAATTTTGAAAACTTTTCGTAATTTTTACCAACAAAGTACATGAGATGTTTTTTGGTGTGGTATTTATGGTAATTCTGCCACTACAAGTTAAAGCTGCCTTGGATGAGGTCGAGGGTTGCAAACTGTATTGCCGGGATAATTTTTGTGAAATTTCCACCATTATTATTATTTTTATTATTAGTGAATGGGATATGGCCTCATCGGCCATTTGCACTGCGACCAATATTGATCTATTGTGCATCTCCTTGCCCCATTATGGGTTGAGTATGTCAAGAAAACGGATAAGCTCCTTCATAGGGAGTGATATTAAGTCACATTCACTTAACATATAAGCTTGTAGTAGCCTATATCTTCTGTGTCCCAGTGTTCCACAGTGGGTGATTAAGTGCTCCATTGACTCCTCTTCATCACCGCAGAATCTGCAAATATCTGTGTTGGAAATTCCCATCCTGTGCAGGTGCTTGTAGCAGTTATAATGGCCTGTAAGTGCACCTGTCAATGTTCTGAGACTTTTTCTGTCAAGTTTTAGAGCACGTTCGGCCCTCTTTTTATCAAAGTTTAGAAATTTCTTGGAGTGTTCAAGATCAGCTATCTCGTTCCAATGTTGTTCGACGATGGACACCGTCCATTTTTTTATCTCCTCATTCAGGAGACCCTTATTGAAGCCAAAAGTTGGAGTGGGTCCAACAAAAGCCCGCTCTGCTGCTTTCTTGACTTAAATGTCAGCCATATCATTGCCGTGATGCCCTTCATGTCCCTGATCAGGGTGACCTGGTTCTAGCTTGCCAGTTCGTTGTGACATTGCAGTACTAACTTGGACGTAAAGACACAACTGCTCAGGACCTTCAGCACTGATTGGCTATCAGAGAGTATTTTGATCAGCACTCCCTTGTGTCCCCTTTCGGAGAGTATTTCTACCACTTCCCTTATTGCGTATAGTTCCGCTTGGAAGATTGTGGTGTCTTTGCTAAGAGTTATATATTTGCGCGCTCTAGGCCCCACTATTCCCGCTCCAACACCTTGCAGCATTTTGGATCCGTCCATTTCTACCATAAAAATATAAAAATCATTTTTTCCCCTTAATGCTGGAAATTCACGTTTGGAAATATACATTTATTTCTACACGAAAAAATGATTGTGTAGATTCGTATAGAAAAGGTATATGTATATATGTAAATACTTACCTCTATGTTCATCGCCCAAATATACGGCAAACAATTCTTCCTCTATTTTATTAACAAAAATTTTTTAAAATCAATTTTATGAACAATAATATAGTCAACTATCAAAAATTTCGTAGGCAAATTTATTTGCATGAACATTAATTTTTTTTTCAGTTAACGAAAAAAAGTCTCCACTTTTACTTTTAACATACCTGTAATAATAAAAAAATATCAAAACTTCGCTTTACTTTTCTTTAAGAACTCCTTACCGCTAGGCGGAAATTTACATAAGGAATTTACCAACCTGAAATTCCGTATCTTTTTTTTCACACAGTTCTTATGGGAACCTGAATTTCCGTAAGAACTGCGTACTGCCCTTTACAATTAAAAACTTGAATTTTTCCTCATGCAATTTGTGATTTAAATTTTGCACAAATAAATTCTTTTTTATTATTATATCGGTATAACTTTTTACTAAAAAGTAAATTAGCCAAATTAGTGTAAAAAATATTATTTAAAAGATTTATATGACTAAAAATGTATGTAATAAATATGTATGCACTAATTTAATATGTTTAGCTATATAATTAAATTCTTTTAAGTGACAAGGTGTACATTCTAGTTCAAACTTGTACACTGTAACTTAAATAAGTTAGAATATCAAAACTTTAACACACACAGCAGAAAGTAGTTCCAGCAATATGACACTTTTATTGTACAATTACGTAAAGCCCGTTGTTTATTTCATTAAATCTTTGCGACGAGGTGTATTTACGTCAAATATGTTAAAATCATGAACTAGCTTATAAACAAAATTTTCACAATCTTTACGGAATAGAAGCAGAAGACAGCTGCGGTTATATCACTGTTTTAAAGCTGCCTCATCTGACCAGAAAAGCAATATTGGTCAATACTCAACTATTGGTCTGACGCGTCTGAGCCCACTGTAATAAAGTGCAGATTGAACTCAATATAACTTATATATTGTGGTTTTTATCGGATGGTTAAGGGCCGATGTTGAATATGAACCACACCTAAACGATAGGCTTTTTTTCATTTCATTTGACATTTCTCAATTTCAGACCAATTCAATATAAACCATGGAGAAATACTCAGTCCAGCAACGCTTTAAAGTTATTCAGGCTTTTTATGAAAAAGGGCGTGCAAAGCAAAATGCATATCGTGCACTTTGTGATTTTTTCGCTTAATTTAATTGTCCAAAAGTGCGTACGATCGGAAGAATCATGCAAAGGCTTGAGCAAAACGGGTCTGCAGGAGATGTTAAAAGATAAATGAATTCTCGTACAGCTTTTTCTGCTACAGTTTGTGATAGTGTGGCTGATGAGCCGTCCACCGCAACTCGTCATCGTGCCCAACAATTGCACTTCTCACGCTCGTCGTCGATGAACAATATACATATGACTTCGCATGCTTACAAAATGCAATTGACTCAAGAACTAAAGCCTCTTGGCCATTCCAAGCGTCGTCAATGGTCAGAATAGTGGCAAGAAATGACGCCAACATATGATCAATTTTCGAAGAAAATCAACTTCAGTGATGGGCACATTTTCACCTCAATAAGCAGAATTGCCACAAATGGCAAACAATAATCCAAGAGTGATTGTCGAAAAACTAATGCACCCACAAAGAGTGACTGTTTAGTGTGGTTTATGAGACGGCGGCATTATTGGGCCGTATTGTTTTCCAAAATGGGGCCAATCAGGCAGTTACTGTGAAAGGTGTTCGCTGCCGTGAGATGATAACGAACTTTTTATGGCCCGAGTAGGAAGATATGGATGTGTACGAGATTTGGTTTTTTATACATTGTTTCGTTGCCACACAGCTAACGCAACAACGTCTCTTTTGCGCGAAAAATTCGATGGCCGTGTTATCTCACGTGGTGGCGATATCATTTGGCCACCAAGATCATGTGATTTTATACCGTTGGATTTCTTTCTTTGCCGCTATTTTTTAATATCTTTATATTTTTTATATTGAACCAGTTTTCAGGGGATGACTCCTACACATGCAGTGCATTGTACTAGAACTGGGAAAATCAACAAAAAAGAAAAACAAACATTAATAATGTTGGAATTAAATTAGTTAAAACTGATCAGTACCCAGTGTATACTCGTACCTTCCACATTGCTCAGATTAGCAAAATTTAGTCCAACAGCTTCCACTCTATAAAAAAGAAAATGCGTATGTCGATAAGCCAACAGCACTTCAAGAGCTAGAAGATGAGCTAATTCGGCACATTCGAGGCATATAACCTCAATTATGTCTCAGCATCATCGAAAATTTGAAACATCGGATGGAGGTGTGCCGCCGAGGTCACGGCAGATATTTGGGCGATATTTTGTTCAACACATAATAGAACCATAGCAATATTATCATACGAGTAATTAAAAGAAGTGACAATAATTCCTATATAATTTGCGTTTTATTCAAAAGCAACATCGGCCCTTAGAATTTTACCACGCTTTAGAAATTTCTGGCATTCACCACGAATTTTTACCTGTGGCGTGTTGAAGGACTTAGGTATACATAGTTAAAACTAGCAACATGTTCATTTGGCCTCTCTTAAAAAGTCCGTCCAGTATATATTGCTACCGTGTTATCAATTTTTAAGTCGTTTGAAAAAAATCGGCAAAGAAAAATTGATCTGGCATTTTTTCTTATTCGCTGAGTGGCCATCCTTAAATCTTAACAGCCAAATATTGTATTAACGTATATTTATTTATTCTGTTTGTTTGTCTGTTTGCGACCAATAACATCATTATTATTTTTATCATCTATGAAATTGTCATATGATATGAAAATACACATGCAAGCAACAAACACACTTGCAGGGAGACTTGCCATTCTGATGGTGATTGTGTACGTGTATGTGTGCATTTGTGTGCATGTTGATATGGAAATGTTGTACTATATTTGTTGTTTAAATGTATACAACGCGTTTCTTGAGCCGCCGCCTTTAATATTCCTTTGAAGACTTTGCGCCGTGTGTTGTCACTGTCAATGACATCGTCATCGTCATCGTCATCGCCGTCATCATCTTTAGCGACATCTTTTTCGCCAAGAGCTCATACTCGTACATTGAAATGTTTTCGATATTGTTTTATTTTTTTCCTTCAACTTTTTTATCTTTTTAATTCGTTTAAAGTCAATAATACTGAAAAGATTTCTTTGCTTCGTTCTATAAGTTATGGCGATGCTATAAAACTCATTCTGGATGTGGAAGAGTTGTTGTGTTCTTTGATATGTAAAACATATTGCTTTATTTGTTTCTCATGTCCGCATTGCACTCAACGGTTGTTTGAAAGTGTGTTTGTGTTTGAAAATCTTGTCAAAGTTGTTTCTGTAGTTGTTCTTTTTTTTAATGTACAATTTTTAGTTGTCATTTGTTGTTTTAAAGTGATTAATTAATTTCAATAACATTTTGCACATCATTGCTACAATTTTGATCAGATTTCGAGATTCGAAAGAACACAAATGAAATGAAATGTAAAAAATCAGATGAAAATATTGAAAAGAGGCCCGAATGCTGAAATAAACGCAAAGTCAATAATAAAAGTGAATTTATTGATTGTTTGATATTAAGCCGGCTTTTTTCAAATTTGATAAATGTTTCTGTGGCTGTTAAAAAATGTACGATATGTTCAAATCTTAAGAAATGTGTTAAATATACTTGTACATACATATGTAGGTATGTATGTCCGCATGCACATACGAGTATGTATATGTTTTTATGTACTGAATATGTAGTATGTATGTACAGTCACTCACATTTAAAGTCGGGCAAACATTGTCGAAAATTTATGATCTTAATATTTATGTTTTGATGAAAGCTGATGCGTTTAACTTTTTTTGTTTTATCATAAAAACTCTTATTAATAGAAAAACCAAAGAAATTTTATTTTAAGTCCCGTTATAAAATACATAAGAATAACAAAATGAGAAAAAGTAAATTCTCTGTCTCACATTGAAAGTCGGGCACTTAATGTTTTGTACAATGAAAAAGTGAAATATACCGTTATTTCCACTTTTTCTTCTTTTGTCTCCAAAACAATTATTTCTTCTTACACAATCATTCGATCAGTGAAGATTATAAAAGTTTTTTGAAAAATGTCGCGCAAAATTAAACAATCCACCTTCGAAGAACGGAAAATAATAATTGAGTTGCACTTAGATGGAAAATCTGAAAGGGAAATATCTAATTTGATAAAAAAAAGCTAATCTACAGTACATGATATCATTTCTCGATATAAAGAAAGTGGTTTGGTAGCAAATAAAAAACGCGGAGCCCGAGCAAGAAAGCTTTCACCTAGAGATGAAAGCATGATTTTAAAACACGTGAAGAAAAATCCTTTTATTTCTGCTCCAAAACTGACAGCAATGGTCAAGGAAGCTTCTGGGACGGAGGTAAACCCAGAAACAATAAGAAGACTTCTTCGCAAGAATGACTTTCATGGCCGAGGGGCACGAAAAAACCTCTTATAAGTAAGAAAAACCAAAGCGAACGGCTTGTTTTTGCTCGTCAATATATGACCAAAGATTTTGATTTCTGGAGTACCGTAAGTTGGAACAAACAATTTTACCAGGACAATGATCCTAAACATTCAGCATATGATGTAAAGAATTGGCTGCTCTATAACTGCCCGAAGGTTATTAAAACTCCTGCACAAAGTCCGGACCTCAATGTTATTGAACATTTGTGGGACGAATTAGGCCGCCGGATGCAGGACAGGCAGTGTACGTCAATTCCACAACTAAAGAATGCCTTACAGAAAGAGTGGAATAATATAAGTCCTGAGGTTTGCAAAAAATTAGTGGAATTTTTGCCTAACCGCTTACAAGCTGTTGAAACCCAAAAAGGTGGATCTACAAAATATTAATTTTGCGTTATGTTCACATAATGCTAATGTTTTGTTAATTGCCCGACTTTAAATGTGAGACTGAAAAATGACCGTATTTAAGTTAAGCCTTCGTATACATTTAATAAAAAAACTTGGAATAAATTGTTTTTGTTGTTTTTAAATAAAAGAACTTTTGTGATAAAATAAACAAAATTAAACCCACCTTTTCTTCCGTCAGCTTATAAATATTGGGACTAAAAGTTTTTTCATGTGTCTGCCCGACTTTAAATGTGAGTGACTGTATATATTTACTATTTGTATGCATATACATACATATATAGATATAAAAGTAAATTTTTCCAAATTGCTTTTCGCAAGATACACATACATACATACATACATTATATCTAGTCCATAAACCCGTACATATTCAAGAGCACAGGTAGCCGATATTGGTTACAAGTTACTATAACAAAAATGTATGTTTTTTTTCAATTAGAAAACATGTTTTTACAGCCATGTTCCGAGAAACCCGCGATCTGAAACCGCAAAACGTTCTCGATAACGCTTAATTGATTTTTAGGTTTTCTAATGATCCCACGTTTTACTGGCGCTTCGGAGTTTTTTTTTTTTATATATGTTTATTTATAAAAATTCAGATTTTACAATACATTATTGCCTCAGCGCCTTGAAGGCTTAATAGAGGCTATTTGGCAACATATAAACGTTATTGAAGTAAAAATAAGTTTTTAACAAAATTTAAATAAAAAATAAGATGTAATGAATGATATAAAAGTAAAATTCAATAATTATTTTTCGAAAAGTTACATAAGAAGTGTTTCAACATTTTCCAACAAGTAGAGTTTGACACTGTTTTTAAATCTTGAGAGATTGTGTATATTTTTTAATTCATTAAATTTGTGTGGACCAGCGGATGTAATGCGCTGCTTTGTTAATTCCAAACGACATCTTGAAGGTCTTAAGTTTTCTGATTGTCTGGTATTTATTTGTGTATGAAATATATTTTGATGAAATTGTATTGACTGATATGTATTTTCTCGAATAGTTTTAAAATATACATTAACAATTTTTGCTTGTATAAACCTCTAATTGGTCAAATATTTCTAGCATAGTTTCTAAGCAGGACAACTGTAGAATAGCGTAATGGTAGATTAAAAACAAGCTTTAAGGCTTTGTTTTGAGCAGACTGTAAGGATTTAATTGACTGACTCTCTTTACAACCATATATTATTGGTAAATATGTCAAATGAGAATGTATAAGTGACATATAGATAAGCATTTTCACATCACAAGAAAGTTTGTTCTTAAATTTGTACAGAATACCCGTTGCCGATGAAATCTTTGCTTTAATCATGTCCACGTGAACATCCCATAAAAGGTTATGGTTAAGCTGTACACCCAAATACTTAACAACATCTGATTCCGCTATTGTAGAGCCCTCAATATTGATAACCATTTTATCTTCATTTGAAAAGCGATATGGTTTAAATATCACAAACTTTATTTTTTTAGAATTAATCATTAGCTTATTTAGTCTTGAAAACTCTGCAAGTATAGCGGAATCATACTCTATTTGCGTCCGTAAGACTTTTTTGAAATTATATCTATAAAATAAACATATATCGTCTGCATACATATATAACCTTCCATCAAACTTAATATTCTTGATATCATTTATATAAATTTTAAACAGAGTTGGCCCTAAGACGCTGCGCTGAGCTACCCAATGCCTAACTGGGAGCAAGGTGCTTCTAGTATCATTGACTTGCAAAAATTGCATTCTGTTTGACAGATATTGTTCAAAGATTGCTAAAGTTTTACCTTCAAGTCCAACCATTTCGAGTTTTTTTTAACAAAATAGTATGATTCACCAAATCATAAAATACTCCTGCTACACCACAAAAACCAGCATCAAGTATTCTATTACATTGATGATGGCTTCATCCGTTCCCTTTTTAAAACCAAATTGTCGCTCAAACAGAATGTTATTTTATTCAAGATAAGTACAAAGTTGTTACGAAAAAATACAAAATGTGTATTTTGTTTTTAAATCAATAGTTTACTTCTATATTCATACTAATCGTTTTCATATTGTATACGAAAACTTAATTAAATTTTACATTAGCGTTACGCATTTATATTTATAATAAGCAAATTTCATAACATTTAACTTACATACATATATTGAGTTTCAATTAAACTCAAATAAAGAAAAAAAAGTAGGTGCAAAAATGTTTACTTTTTTTTAGTTGATACAATAACATTAGATTATTTCTATTTATTTTCTGTAGAGTAGGTCAAGTACATGTAGCCTTTTAAGTCTTTGGATTTCGTCGCTATCATCTAATAGGTTTATTGCTAATACATTGGAATGATTACTTAGTCTATTTAGGTATCTTTCACTGAATTTATTAATTTTATCTTTGACCATTGGAATTCGTAGATCTTTGTGAATGTTTTTGATGCTGACAAACCAATAGTCTGAGGGTTTTTGATCGGTATCTCTGTAATATTTCGATGTTAGAATTGCTTATGGTTCCCCAAATTTGAATGCAATATGTCCCTATAGGTTTAAGTATTGTTTTGTATAACAATACTTAAACCTTCTACTTAAACCTTGGACCGAAAAGCCAAAACATTTTTCTTGTTTTTATATTGAGCTGTTCTCTTTTCATTTTAACATGTTGCTTCCAGGTAAGTCTCCGATCAAGATGAATGCCCAAATATTTAATCGTGTTGCTGATTGGAATAATGGTGCCATTTAAATACGAGCAATCAGACTTTCTTAAGGTAAATGTAACATGAACATATTTTGCACTATTCACTTTAATATTCCATTTTTGAAGTCAATCTTAAAGAAGATTAAATTGATTTTTTAGTAGCTCAGAAGCTATAATTGGAGATCTGTCAGAAGCTAATATTGCAGTATCGTCTGCGCACATAGCCGTGGTTATATTATCACAAGTTGGCATATCTGATGTAAAAATGGTATACAATACTGGCCCCAGAGCACTACCTTGTGGAATTGCCGCGTTGATACGACGGAAACTTGAACAGCTGTTGTTAACGCTTACAAAAAGTATCTTTCTTGAAGATAAGTGTTCAGTAGTAAATAAAATGGGGCTGGGATAAGATTTTTTAACTTATACAAAAGTCCAGTATGCCAAACTCTGTCAAACGCCTGTTGAATATCTAAAAAGACTGCAGAACAATATAGTTTTCTCTCTAACGTGTTCGTAATATTATTAACAATTCTGTGGCACTGTTCAGGTGTGCCATGTTTATGCCTGAATCCAAATTGGTAATCAGGTATAATATTTTTTTTCTAAAAATGGCATTAGTCTATTCAAAAAGATATACGGGTATGTTCTGGATTCTACTTTGAAGTGAAAATAGTTTGAAATCACTTCAATTTGAAGCTTTGGTGTTCTACATTCTACTCTATACTTTTCAGTTGTGTTTTGTTTTCGAACATTAATTTGTAGTGAATTGTCTGGTTTTTGAAACTACTTTTACACAAAAAGGAGTAGTTTTTAATTTTATTGTGAAAATGAAATATATTACAGAAATCTTAGTATAATTATAATCCCATTGATATAAGAGGGTTAGATGACGGAATATTTCTTCGAGATACAATTGTGTATATATTTATAGGGAAAATAAGGAGAATATTATATAAAAAACTAGTATTTGTTATTTTATTAACTAAAGTTGATTGGCGATATAATCTCTTATTACAGCGTTTACGGAGTCACTAACTCGTCCGAATCATCGCCATCACTTACATGTCTTTCGTTTCGTTTGCAAAAAATAGCACTTAAAAAATTACGATCATCGTTGCAAATGGAGAATTCGATAAACCTAACTAAAGGCCTTATCGGATAAAGCTTTTACTTCGCTTTGCGTTGCAAATTCGCTTTGACATCGAAGATAAAACATACATACTTATATGAAACATGTCACATAATGTACTTTTAACGCAACGAGAACGAAAAGTTCAGTAACTCATGTTTTTACTCGTTAAAGTTTTTCTAATAGCTCCAAAGCTTTATGCACTAAGAAAACAATTAGAACCAATTTCAGAAGTTCATCCAATAATATTTCTAACTTCTATTATCCTAAGAAATAATTAAAAATAAAAATTAACGACCAGTTTTCTAGATAAACAAACAAATCGTGAGCGTTGACAAAGTTTTCATTGTGACATACACCTTTTGCTTTGCGCTTTTCTGTTAAAGTTTTAAACATCACACAAAGCGGCAAAGTGTTATCTGACATGGCCTTAAATTTTGTTCTTATAATACAACAAGAATTAGAGAAAAAATTTTCCACGTCGTTTTTTGGGCAAAAAATAAAATGAAATTGAAAATATGGTTCATTTCAGTACTAGTTACTGCACAATTTATCCAAGTTTTATTTTCGAAATTCAGTTCGAACGAAAGAATGAAACACACAAACTAAAGGCTGGTTAAATTTCAAGGGCTGATGTTGATTTTGAATAAAACACAAACTATTTAGGAAATTGTTGTAATTTTATTTTATTATGTATGGAACAAAATATCGGCGAAATGGGCGCCGCGACCACGGCGGCACACCTCCATCCGATGGTCCAAATTTTCGATGACCCTGAGGCATAATGGAGGTTCTATGCCGTTAATGTGCCAAATTATCTCATCCTTTAGCTGTTGAATTGTTGCTGGCTTATCGACGTACACCTTTTCTTTCAAATAACCCCAAAGAAAAAAGTCCAACGATGTCAAATCACATGATCTTGGCGGCCAATTGACATCGCCATTACGTGAGATAGCATGGCCATTGAATTTGTTGCGCAAAAGAGCAATTGTTTCGTTAGCAGTGTGGCAAGTGGCACCGTCCTGCTGAAACCACATATCGTCTACATCCATATCTTCCAATTCGGGCCATAAAAAGTTCGTTATCATCTCACGATAGCGAACACCATTCACAGTAACTGCCTGACCGGCCTCATTTTGGAAAAAATACGGCCCGATGATGCCGCCAGCACATAAACCGCACCAAACAGTCACTCTTTGTGGGTGCATTGGTTTTTCGACAGTCACTCTTGGATTCTCAATCGCCCAAATGCGGCAATTCTGTTTATTGACGAATCCACTGAGGTGAAAATGTGCCTCATCACTGAAGATGATTTTCTTCGAAAAGCTATCATCATTTTCATAATAAGTCTGGATAACTTTAACACGTTGTTGGATTGTGTATCTCTCCATGGTTCAAATTGAGTAAGTCTGAAATAGAGAAATGTCAAATAAAATTTGGAAAAAAACTTTAGCGTTTAGGTGTGGTTCACATTCAACATCGGCCCTTGAAATTTAACCACCCGTTACTACTTTTTCAGAACAACAAAAATGAAAAGTTAACTTTTCAAATCATTTTTTATTTTCATTCCACTATTTTTCTGGAACATGCCGGATAGACTAGAATGAAATAAATAAAAAAAAAAAAAATAAAATAAAAAAATAAAAAAAATACGATTATTTAAAACAGTATTGGCGGAGTGTGGCATTTCTCAATCACGATGTCGCAATGGTCGAGTTGGCATCGCGCGTTTGCTGTAGTGACATTTTTTAATTAGTGACATTAAGGTAATTGCTCGTCGGCACTTTTGTTCCATGTTCGGTATTCGATACACACGTGATGGACCGAGCGTAAATTTAATTCCTTCGTGGATGCAGAGATTTTGCGTAACTGCTCCCGCTTTGCATGTCCCACAGCCAGGGCCCAGTCGATCTTCAAGAACTACCGAAAATATTGAGCTGGTTAAAAGCAGTATACGTGAAAATCCACGACTTTCAGAAAAGCACAGCCTCACTAAGACTTCCAAGAACGATTATCGTTTAAGAACTGAAAGGAAGTGACTTTGATTTACGCACAAATTTTTATGAAACGATATTGAAGCGCTTTCGCACTGTAAATCACGTTTTTTGGAACGACGAGCCTCATTTTTACAAGAATCCGCAACCCTCGATTAAAACATCAAAACCCATTGCGTTGCCCCATGGTAACTCTTTGGTGTGTCTTATCCACATAGGAGATATTAGACCCTTTTTTATTATTTTTTTGAAAATTCTTGAGATGTGGCGAGAATATTTTCATCCATTTATGTTACACAAATTTTTACCACATATGTAAGTCGAAGCTTTCTGTTTGACATATTTGGTAGGCGTCGTAAAGCTTGAGGTACTAAAATTAATGCATTTGTAATATTATATATTGGTATTTTTCTGGCTCAAGTTCAAATCCGGCTTTCGCCAAGAATTATTTTTTGCTTTTAATTATAACAATAATTGCCGCGATCAAAGAACAGTAGAACAAATAATTGAATACGATAAGCTGTTTCGCAGTGGCTACACTGCTCATCAGCGCCCACTAGGATTCGAACTCGGTATCATGTAATTAGCAAATAGATTTCTTTATATTAAATTTGTTTCCATTCTTGTAACTTTTGAAAAATTGCTCACGGTTCTACAGCGCCCCCTTGTTTGCATGCAGTGTATGATTTAACTCTTTTTGGTGTGCTTCTGAGATGATGAAGAGTTTCTTTTTGTAATATGAAAAAGATTTTTGAAAATTTATTTAGCTGATATTATTACATTTTCTAAATAAATTATAATCCAAACACATGTCGCTCCTTTATTGCAACATAGTCATATCGTACAAAAGCTCGTTTCGAGAAAAACGCTTTTAAAATTTTTAGTTTCCATACAAATCTTAGCAAGTTTTTTGAGAAAAAATCTCCTAAAGAAAACAGTTTAAAAGCAATTTCAATAAATTTTTGGCACAATATAAATAGTAGTACTGTTAACAATTCTGCATTTTTAAATCGAAAAGCTCATTTTTTGAGATATGATTATGTTGCAATAAGGAAGCGATGTGTGTTTTTTCAATCATTTGTAAAAAATTTTGTTTGTTGGAATATAAAAGATTGCAAAGAAATGGTAATACTGTCTGGAAGACTCCCACAGGTGGTCTTGCTGAAGAGCTTCGGGCTTTTTAATTCTTTGTCCGATGGTGGATTAATTGCATAGGGCGAACCAGCTCATGGCTCACCAGCGCTCATGCAAGACTCTCACTGGTGGCAATTTCTTGTCATATATTTGTAGCCATATGAAAAAATCTTATGCTGAAAACTTCGGGCTTTCTAGTCCTTCCTGTATGACATTCTCCAGATAGCCATAGGAAGACTAGGCTTAACGATTTGGTAATCCTAAGTTCATAAAAAACATTAACCAATTTATCCATCTCTTCCCCACTACTGGGCACTGTAACAGTACCTCGAAGATTTATAATTAATTCTCCGAAAAGCAGCATGCAGCATAATTATCAGCGAATTCTAATAATACCTACCTGCGATTTGAGGCATCAACCACATCTAGAACGTTTCAGCTAAGTTGGAACCTAGTCAATCCCAATCCGCGCCAGAATAGTCAGCAGAATATTCAATTAGCTGTGGATAAAACCCACTTTGTTTTTAATAACTTCAAATATTGGGGGTTTTATTAACAGATACAGAGAATGGATGTAGCCCAACGAAATTTGACTCCAAGCACCCTTAAAAGCCTGAATTAGTAACTGCTTGTCATCAAATTGTCTACCTCCTTCATAGACCTTACGATTTAACCAACCCCAGATATTTTCGATAATGTTTTTAATCTGGCAAATAGGATGACCAATCAAGAATATCAACATTTTGGCTTCCAGTGAACTCCTTTACTACTCTGGCGTTGTGTATAGGAGCATTATACTGTTGCAATATCCATGATATGGGACCAAATAGTTCATTGCATGTCGCAAAAGCGGATTTTAATACCATTTTATAGCTTGTACCAGTCATTTTTGCACTTTGAAATTCAAGATCGATGCCATAGTATGTAATAGCACCTCATACCATAACGTCTCCTCCCTCTCGGCTGTGATGTCAGTTCAAACATTTCTCTTCTTTGCGCAAATCATGGAAATACTAGTTATAGCTATCAGGTCCATCCAAATTAAACTTCTTCTCATTCGTAAATACAACAGCTCTCCAGTGCTCATCCAATGTCATGCAGTCCTTTGCGGCTTTTTTTGTAATTTTCGGTATTTAAAATATTCACCACTTTTAATTATTCTGTGTACTGCTGACTTGCTTGCTTACACTCCAGCTTGAGCTCTTATTGTTGACAAAGGTAAGGCAAAATTAGAAGTAAATCTAATGATTTTTCTTTTCTAATACGTATATAAAGATAATGGAACGCTTCCTTTAAAATTTATTACATACCCCTCAGGGTAATTGTCGAAAACTGTTCGGCTTCGTCCAATTTTTTTTAGCTATTGTGCGATTATCGGTTAGGTTACCTCCAGGACGGTAAACATCGATTTTAGTTTTTCCGATAGATTTAAAATTCTTTGTTTTGCCATTTTGACTCGTAAATTGATTAAGATGTAATAAGTTGTAATGAAAAATCGCTCCATAAAAAAGATCATCGCTTACTTTAAAAAAAATAATAAAACGTCTCTATTAAAGTGAACCAAAAAATAAAGCACATTTTTGGATTTACTTTTAAAAAATGTTCAAAACAACTTTTGTCATGATTTTTTTTACTCAAGATTCCATTTTTATTTTAAAATTCTGCAATCGGTTAAAAATTGCAAAATTTACAGGCTTCTAAATATGGAATTTTTAGTGCCTTTAAACAAGTGAACCGAAGTGTATATTCCGTGCTGTTAAACATCCCTTTCTAAAACCACATTGAGTTCGCAATACTTATGATAAAAACGCTGCCTAAATATATATATATATATATATATATATATATATATATATATATATATATATATATATATATATATATATATATATATATATATATATATATATATATATATATATATATATATATATATATATATATATATATATATATATATATATATATATATATATATGTATATATCCACGGTCAACATTAAAAATTCAAAATATAATACAGTTTCGATGTACAAACCAAAAATTTAATTTAAAAATTATAAAGTTCAACAAAAATTCAATAAATTAATATTTACATCTCTGGGTACGGAGAATTATTAAAACACAAAAATATGTATGTAATAACTAAAAAGAAATACCGCTTGTTCAGAGAGAGCAAACGCTGTATAAACAATGTGGGCAATTAACCATAATGCATGTGTGATTCAATATGAGATAAATATGACTAGAGAATAATTAAATGGCTCGGTGGCTGAGTGGTTAAAGCAGCAGATCATGATACGTCATGGCCCGAGTTCAAATCCCACTGGGTGCTGATTATTGATCACAGCAGATTTATATTGTAAAAAGTCCTTCTTAGGAAAAGAACTTAAGAAAGGAGAAACTTGAACTAAAACCCGATTTACATGTGTAAAAAACCATTTTTTCAAATAGTAAAAATTCGAAGAGCACACGAAAACACAACTATCCTTTTTATCTGTCAAAAACAAACTGACAATACAAAATGGCTGATATTGGCAACATACGAGTATATAACAGACATTTGTACCAACATACCAGAAAAAAAATGCGAAAATCGAACATATCTCAATTTGATAATAACGGTTATTTTTTTGTCATACCAAAATAACCGTTATTGCCGGAAGTGTCAATAAAACCAAGGATAAAGCGTCAACAAGCATCTCCAAAAATGCGTTTGAAGAAAACAATTAATATACAAGTATACAAATTATTTAACTATTTTAATTAAGAACTCAGCAAATACGATGACAAAAATAGCTTATTGTGTGTTTGCGGACTTACACTTTCCCACATTCCCATGCATACATGTAATATACAATACTCGTTCATATCTCTATAATGTCACATTACTATAAAAAATTGTTTGTCTTCTTACTCGTACATTTCAAAAGCCAAAGTGCTTTTGCATCCTTCTTAAATCCTAAATAGTTAAAAAAATTGGGCAGGTTTTTCAAGTGCTGAATTTTTGTTTTCTGTTACAAATTTTTCAATACTTTTCATGTCTGCCGTATGTCCTATACATTCAATAAGCAAAATAATATGCTTTGTGATTTTATGAAATAAAAATATATTCATGATTAGGGTTAAAAACTGCATTTAAATCATCCATCATTTTGTTAAAAACCGAGAGAGCTATCTGTGTGTATGATACAGGCGTCGGAATATCTTGAAGAACACGCCCTTTATTAAAAAAGTTTAATTAAAATCTTATTAACATGTGTTCCAAAAATATATTACACATACATATTTACATATCTACTTTTGATGTATGCAAAATTGTTCATCTTTTTAATATTTTAAGATTTTAAACAAAAAATGTTGATTCATCTCAGGCATCATATTTTAAATCATAATTAACACTCATCCATCAAGTGCAAAATGTCAACTGCACACGTTAAACAAATCAAAGTGACAGCCAACTAAAAGAAAAAAAAATCTAAACAATATCGAACGGATTCGAGCCTTATAAAAAAGGATAACGCGAAAAGTATTTAAAAATTTTCAGTCTTATGCAAAATGCGGCAAACAGATAACGATTATTATTTTTTCTTTTTTTTTACTAGATTATATTTAAATAAATTATTACAAGCACATCTGCATGTTAAACACGTAGTAGTACAAAACGAAAAAAGCAAAAATGAAATGTACTCGTAAGTGGTAGAAACACCCCTGTTCATGCGACAGCATTTAACAAACTTAACGCTTTTCAATCATGAAATTGGAAAACCTGGAAAAGGAAAAACTTGTAGACATTGTTAATTAAATTGATAGATGAGTATGAAAATTTGACAAATTTCTTTTAAACATACGATTTTAGTCCTAAATCGACTCTAAATGGTTTCAAAGTTTCAAGTCTAAAAATGAATAATTTATGAATTTTTTTGTCTCCCCGTTTTTAGGTCTGGCAGATGAATAATTACTCACCCACGGAAATGGTTAATAAATTACACAAGTGTCCCTGTTTTGTTTTGACCAGTATTTAAATTAAAAACAAAAGATGTTGGCTCTATTCTTCTTTCGGTTGTCTCTTCTTTATTGTAGTGTTATTGTTTTTGGCCAAATGACCATAAAAATGTCTCAAATTTGTCTTGACTAAAAAATTGTGTTTGTTCGATTGTTTAAAACAACCAAACAGTAGACAAATGTTCAACTTGCAGTTGTTGCCTTTCGCTTGAAATTTTGAAAACAAAAAGAAAAAACGATAATAAAAAAATAAAAGCATTTGACCAGTTGACCGTTTTATTTTTCGCTTTTGACAAGTATGAAATGGTCTATAAAAAGAACACACTACATGACATTTGTTAACATCCAAAGAGGAGGCATCGTCTTGTACGTACTCGTACTTATGGATGTGAGAATGTGTGTTTGGATTTCGGTCAAGATGTTGTTTTTTTGCATAAATTATTCTCTACTTTTTTTTACCTGTTTAACTTTTTTTAAACACTCAAATATAAATTTACATTTGTTAAATTAGTCAAGCGTAACATTTGTTTTATTGGTTTAATAGTTTATTGTTGTTGTTCGTGTTTGACTTAATGTTTTATAGTATTTATGATATTATACGAAATCCATTGCCACCTCAACAATTTCATGAAGACCGAATTAATAATAAGCTGAGAAATACTTTTTACAATTAAAGGCCATGTCAGATAAAACTTTTGCTTCGCTTTGCTTTGCAAATTCGCTTTGACATCTAAGATAAAATATAAATACTTATATGAAACAAGTCACATAGAGCACTTTTAACGCAACGCAAAGCGAAAAGTTCGGCAACTCTCATCTTTTTACGCGTTGAAGTTTTTTACTAATAGCTCCAAAGCTTTACGTACTAAGAAAACAATTAGAACCAATTTCAATAGTTCGTCCAATAATATTTTTAACTTCTATTATCATAAGAAATGATTAAATATAAAAATTAACAACCAGGAGTACGAGCCAGACTGTCCAGATAATTTTTAAGGGAAGCCATTCTACAGAGTTCAAACAGATTTCTTAGTTGCGTAATGCATTCCCGTAGCCTGCTTTTCAGCTGTGGAGACCTACGAAGTTGCACTCTCCTCTAACTCTTCTTTTTTCCGAGAGAAGGTCTTCAACTTTTGACGAATAAGTCCTATCGTCCGCATTTCTGAAACTTATATGGTTAGTGGTAGCGTATTGTACGGCTAGTTTAAGATCTTCAGAAAAATCGTTAATTGACACATCAATATCCTCAGGCGTTCTTGCGGTAATATTCTCTGTACAATGAGTACTCAAATATTTCTAATATTTTAGCTAAATAACTCTAGTGACGCTCAACGCCAACTCGCTAAATGGTGAGCCGATCTCCTGGGGGAATAAAACAGAGATTATAGCGGGTGAGTGATCTGATGTCAAATCTAATGAAGGCTCCACTTGCATCTAGTCTAAGGGAAATTTTTTGCATTTCCCAAATCTATAGTATCTGGAATCTTTCTTCGGTCTGACGGACAATAAGTTGTGCGTCCGCTTGTGTCGGGGTGATGAATAAATCGATGAAATAACTATTTTTCCATGAAAATGTTCAATGCATATGTTTGTTGCTTGGAGACACTCCTCACATGTCTCGTTTAGCAAATAGTGCTTAATTCTGATTTTTACCAAAATTGCCGAGCCTCCACAAGATATATCACGGGGATTTTTAGTGTGTGTAGACAATAATTTTGAAATAACTTGTGAGATTTTCGAAGTTCGTTTTTAGAGAAAAATACAAAAAGGCATTGCCACACTCTGAAATCAGGGAATCTATTTCTAGAACTGATTTTTTCTGAAATGTGCAATTGCATTGTTCATATTTGAAGAAATTAGTAACAATAAGCTGCTGTTAGTAGGTATCTGTAGTCGCTTTATTGTCCATATTAAGATATTAAGCAAATATGCTATTAAAGATTTGAAAAAAACTTTTTGGTAATGGAATAGAATTCTACATTTATATGTTAATTTTTATATTTAATTTGCCAGTTTTCAACACTTCAAAACTTTCGCCAATGAATTTTTCCTTTGTGCAACTTTCATCATGAAATTATTTATTTGTCATCAAAATATTCACTACTATTGTAATCATACTTAATTTTGTGCTTACTGATATTGCATGCCTGTGTAGCTCCTTGTTCGTTATTTATAATAACAAATTTTCTTTTAAAAAAATGTAATTAAACAAACGACCGGCTCTTTTCGTAGCTCAGTTTTCGATATTTTTCAAGCTTTTTAGTTGCCGAATACCAGATAAGAGTTTACGTATGGCAACACTTGTTGTCAAAACCAACCATAACTATTTGTTGGTGCTGGCAACAAGTCTGTTCAATTTGCATTTGCAATGAAGCAAATGCAAATTGAACCATTTTACAATCTGTGTCTTGTAAAGGAAAAAAAAATTATATATGTGTAACAGTTTTCTGTTAAACCGGGTGTCCCAAAACTAAACGTCAAGTCGAAGAAGTGGGATGACAGGATTGATTGTAAACATCATGAGAAAAATCAGAAAAAAAATCTATCCCATGTAGTTTGAAAATTAAGGGCATTTAAGATAACTTGGAACTTTGGAACCATAACCCTAAATAACATTTCTAGTAAAAAGAAATATTACACAATTGTCCCAAGTTGGAGCAATTGTGTAATTGTGGGGGTGGTTTGGAATAAACTAATTTTTTTAAGAATTATAAAAGATACTTTTTATAATTAAAAAATAGATTACATATCATATTGTTTATTGTTATTATTATTGTTACTGTTAAAAAGTAAAATAAACTTATTACATTTGCTTAGAAAGGCCAAAATAAATCTGACAACCTTGGTTGTGATCCTAACGTACCATCAACACACTGCTAACTTGTGAATAGATATACGAAAAATTAAAAAAGATTTTTTTAATATTTCTAGTGTAAACATATACTCGTACATGGTTTTAGCCTAACCAGTTTAAATTGGCGCCATGGACAGTAAGAGCAAATGTACGTACATACTCTTATTGTATATGTACAATTTATCTTATCTAACGTCATAGGACCTTTTTCATGCAAAAAAATAAAAAAAAAAAAAAAAAAAAACCCAAAAAACATGAATGACATTATATTACGACAACAATTACACGGCAACAAGGAGACGCCAGTTTTATCACTGTTCATGATCCTTGCGTATTTTTTTCTTCCTTTTGTCTCTTTCGAAATATGGTTTTAAATGACATTTAGTATTTCATTCATTAACCGAGAAAATTCAACTGGCCATAAAATTGATTTGTATGTTTCTGAATGCACGTGAATAATATCTATTATAAGTCTTATGGTTTTATAGACATCATGCAGAGTTTTTATATGACACAGGTACGAGTATATACGAGTAAAATAAAAACAAATCTCTTCCTTTTTTTAACGTTTTTTTTTTTTCATTAATAAATTGTTGCATGTTTGTTGGATTGTCGTATCTAAAAGTCGTTTATGTTGTACAATAAGCAGTTAATAGTCGTCAGTACACGTCTCTTTAAGATAAAAACGATGTTGTTGTTGTTCTTTCCAGTCATACGCATGTATGTATGTGTGTGCTCGTAGGTGTGTGTTTTGATTTGGCTGGTTTGTGTTCTTGAAAGGAAATTATTGTCTTTTTATGAGCAAGAATGTCAAGTCCTTTTAACTCTTGTGTTTGCTGCGATAAAATACTAACTTTATTTTAAAACCCGTGTTGCTCTTTATTTTACTTATTTTTTGCTTTTAGTTTTACATTCCCTAAAATTGGGAATATGAAGAGTCTGTAATTTATTGTGTTACTCTCCATGAAAAAGCAGCCTGCTAAATGACTCTTGATAATTTTAATTCCTTATTTTCGTTAATCATGCACTCATGAAAAAAATTAAAGAATTTTCTTAATATTGCACTACATTTTAAAGGACATACTCGATCACCATTTAAAGACTAAAGTGTTTTATATCGCGAAACTTAAATTAGAATGGAAAAAATAGTAAAATAAGTCGGTAAAAGACTGAGATGTGATCTTCAAATGCAATATTTATTGTCAATTTATTTATAAGTCCATGGGCCAGTACTTACAGTCTGAAACAATTAACTCTTAAAATTATATTTAAATTAGCGAAAAACCATGAAACTGAAAATTTTTATCGACACAGCGACAGAGTTTTCGAAATGAATCTTATCATAATTTGATCGGTATGAACTAAGGGAATATTAAATTATAATCTGCTTCCGAGGGTGGATTGATATTTAAGCTACCTAAGTAGGAATCAAACATTTTTTTTCAAAAACCACTTATTTCTCAACATAGTCTCCTCTTAGCTCAATGCACTTAGTAAGACTATATTCCAACTTTTTTATACCATCTGAATAATACGATTTTGGGAACCCCTCAAAATACGCGTTAGTTTCGGTAATCACTTCTTCGTTTGAGACGAATCTTTTTCCTGCCAGCTAATTTTTCACGTTTGGAAAGACGAAAAAGTTACCAGTCAACCAATTCAAAGAGTATTTCACGTAATTTTAGCATCGTAGCTAACGCTGTGTGAGCCAGTGCTTTGCCTTGAAGAAAGAGCACTTTTTTATTTTTTAACTGTGTTCGGTTTTTCTGGATTGCATCAATTAATTGATCCAATAATATACTATAATACTCTTCTGTGAGTGCGGCTCATTTTTCAAGATAATCGATGAGCAATATGCCATGTGCATCGCAAAATACAGTGGCCATAACCTTGCCAGCCAATTTTACCATCTTCGCCTTCTTCGGAGCCCTTCCACCAACTTCCACCCATTGTTTCGATTGATTTTTGCTTTCAGGTGTGTAGTGGCTGATCCACGTTTCATTAACAGTTATTAGTCAATGCCAAAAAAAAAAAAACAGTATTACGCTTTATCATGTCTAAACATCGCTGTGGAGTGGTCTGTCGAACTCGGTTTTGTTCGACACTGAGCAAACGCGGTACCTATCTTGCCGATAGCTTTTTTATATGCAAATGTTCATTCAAAATGTTGAAGACGCATTCATATACATATATGATGGTAAATATTACCATTTCAACAATCTCACGTAACTTGACTCGGCGATCATTCATAACGATTTTCTTAATATTTTCTTCAGTAACCACCGCATTTGGCCTTCCTGTTGATGGCATTGTTGCAGTGCTTATTCGGCCGCATTATGGCTTGCTGATGATTTTCGAGGTTATAGAAGGAACAAGAGCAGAAATGATAAAGACTTGCCTTAAACCCCGTCGATCAAATTCAGTGACGGGGTTTTTCAACATATGTAGTAAACTCATACTCTAATGGTATTGTTTTAAGTCAATTCGTGGATTAAATAGATCACAATGTACAACATATTTTATACGCAGTATATTTTTGTCAAAATTTATTTTATACAAAATTTACCCGATAGAGCTTTTTATTACCTATTCTCAAAGGCAATAGTGTCGCTTAAAATCGAAATAGCCAATGATATTAATAATTTAATAAAAAAAATTCTTGGCCAATTCAAGATATCTACTCTTAAGTGCAGTATCGGGTATGTAGTCCGGCGTCCATAAAAAGTTTTAATTTGCTTAATTGTTTTGGCTTGCCATCACATGATGTGCTACTTAAAGTCAGTGCTTTTAAGAAATTTAGGCCCAGAACCTAAGAAATAATAAATAAAATATCTTTAAATTGGATGATCCATTATAAATTTTTTGTGTTATTAAAATTAGCCGAATTGCATTACACCAATTATGAGAAAGAAGTAAATATTATCAGATGGATCTGTGGCATATATATGAGTTACTTCTTTCACAAGAACTATTTCCAAATCAACTTATCTATCATTTTTGTGATAAATTTAGTAGAAGTAAAAGAAAAGCTTTACAAAAAAACGTGATCTTTAAATGTTATTCAACCGGAAATTTTTTGTTTGATAACATTTTGGCAAGATTTTAAACAAATTCACACCAGACCACGTAAATTAAATAAATTGTGTGTGTATTGCTTGAATCATATGAGTATGAGTAGGATATAATAACTTTACTTAAAAAGTTTACACTCACAGCTTTTTATTGGTGTATAAATCTCTTTCGTTTCATTATGTTCCCAATTCGCTATAAAACGTAATTTAATACAAGTATGTGCGGCATTGTCGAGCTTGTTGTTTCTTAATTTTATTATTAGTAATTTAAATAAAAGATTTTAGTCTTCAAGTTTTGAAAACACGGAACAATTCGTTTGAACGCTCTGTTCACCTTTAACGATGTCTTACTTTACGGCCAGTCATATCTATTGGGACATTTGTTTGGCTTGTTGCAGTGGCTGTGTTTTACCTGTTTCTTAATGGCGTTCACATAAACATGAGTTTCTGTTGTTGTTCATTCACTCGTTTTAGATATAGACCATTGTCAGCCGCACATTTCATTTCATGTCATGCGTACGCATGACGCAAAGGTTCCTGAGTATTTTTACAGCAACACCAATTCGCAGCAGAGACAACAGGCAGAAACAACATCAAAAGCCGCAGTCTTATTTTAATGGCTGAAAATCAAAGAGATTCCTTACAGAAACAAAAGGGTTATGTAGTCTTGTGAATAAACTAAAAATTATCTTTTTAATCCAGTCAATATGTATTTTAATATCATTAACTATTTTATAGTTGTTGTAGTATTCAACTTATAAATTTGTTATCACTTGAATAAACACCAAACACATGTTGCCAATCAAAGATTTTTTTTTTCTTAATTTTTACGATTCGTGTGTTTAATTCGCAAAATACCGGAGTGAGGTCTAAACAGGGTGACATGTTGTTGTAAACGTGTTGATTTCTTTCTTTTTTCGTTTGTTGTTTTTCGGTTTGTTTTTTGCTGAAACAAATTTAAAAGCCAATCCATGTCGGTAAAATTTAATTTAGCTGCTCTGCTTTACAGCGCAAACGAATAAAATGTTTTTTTGTTGTGCTTGTAACATGAACCGAAACAAATATCCTTTATATACAAATAAAGGTATTCTACATAATTCCAAATTCCCAATTCACGCAATGAATGTCATATTGAGATTCTATTACATTTGCTGCTCCGAACTCTCCTGGGCGTTCACACAGCTCAAACAACTCTTATTTTTGCCATGCGAATATAAAAAAGCACAACGTGTTTTTTTTTTTTTTTTTTTTTTTTTTTTTTTTTCTTAGCTTGGTTTATTACTCAGGGGATGACCCCTACATATGCAGTGCATTGTACCAGAACTAGGAAAATAGGTTGTAAGGAGGAGGAAAGTGAGAGTAGTGTTTGTGAACATTTGACTTGAACCTTCCAACATTATAACAGACAGGAAACACGTCTGCAGGCAACTTATTCCATAGACGAAGCGTACGGCTGAAAAACGAATTCTCTCTGTAATGCGTAGTGCGATTCCCCGGGCAATCGACCACAAATGGATGAGCTCTAGACGATGAGCGCGTGCTACGTAAAAATGTGCGAGTTTCGGGAACAAGATCCCTAATCTCGTCAGAGCAAAATCCACTGTAGTAACGGTAGAACAGAGTAACGCAACCCACACTGCGTCGATGCTCCAGTGAGTCAATAGAGTTGGATACCCTACTGTCAACGATAAGCTTCTTCGCCCTCTCCTGCACACGGTCGTGTAACCCCAAAATAGACTTTGAGGCACCGGCCCAAACATGAGAGTTGTATTCCATTTTCGGTCGGATGTTATAAATAGTAAGGAGGTCGGATGGAGTGAAGTACATCTTACACCGTTTCAAAAAACCGAGGCACTTGAATGCTTCTTTAGAGATATGAAAAATGTGTTCTGTCCAGCGAACGTCACACCCTTCACTACCTTCATTCCAAGAACTCCAAGAGCATCCGATTCCTCAATATTTATACCATTCATGAATACAGATGCAGCAGCACTTGCGGTCGTTTGTTTGTGTGTTAATAAACAACACTGTGTCTTATCTTTCACTTCACTCCGCGGGAAAAAAATTAATCAATTCAACTTGATAACTTTCACCGTGTAAAGTGGAACAATGTATTTGGCTTTGACTGGAAATGAAATTATAGAAGAATTGTACTGTAACTCTGGCAGTGAAAATGGTAACAAACGTACTGATCTTCAACGATTTCTAAGCGTAGTTTGTTTCAGCTGCCTTCAAACAACATCGAAGGGATAACTTCGCGTTTTGAAACACATATTTGGGTCGTTGTACGATACGGGTATTGTATATTAAATTTAAAGGTAATTTTCAGTTGTGTTTTCATAGTGAAAATATATTGACAAGAGTGGGTGAATTTACTGAGAAATATAAAAATTTGCTAGAAGTAGACTGTTCAAGTTTGAATTGTGGATATTTCCGAACCCTGGCTACTGTACTCACATCTAAGGGGCGCTGCTGAAATTTCTGCTATTGATAGGGCTAAGTTCAGTTGATTTCGAGCTTTTATCGCTGAAGAAATATCATGTGCACCCACTAAAGCATCATCCACATACAACATGTAGCGTAAAATGTTACAAGCTAAAAGAAATTTCACCTAATACACAATAAGTTTCAAAAAACTATCAAGAAAGTGCACAAAACACACATTCCTTGTACAATTTATTCCAGAATATATAGATCTATACAAACGTAGAGGTAAAAAACGAATAATACGATTGATTTATCTGGATGTTAGTAGAGAACTCCTTTTAAGCACACAATTCAACCAGACTTTTTTAAAGCAGGAATTTCAGCAGCACCCCTTAGATGTCAGTACAGTAGCCAGGGTTCAGAAACATCCACAATTCAAACTTGAACAATGACAAACAAAAGACCAAAGATTTCCATAATTAAAATTTTAAGCAGAAGATTTTGAAAAAAATATTATAATTTTTTAATAATTTGGTAATTTATCAATTACCGAAGTAGTAACTAATTAATGCGTCATCATAAATATGAACATTACTATTCACTATCTGCTTTTATTGTGATATTTGATAAACTTTTCCAGATCGTTTATTAAGAAAACACTCTTTAAAACAAAAAATTTTATTAAATTAAATGTTCTTTTTTCTTTAGGGAATATTTATAATAGACAACAGCAACATTGTTTTGCTTTGTGTATATGATTTGGTGCGTTTTCTACATTATCATTCTTATTGTGTGGTGTGAAATATGTGGAAAAATTTTATGACTTGAATAAACTTTTTTCTTACATAAAAAAAAAAAAATTATGTTTAATATGATTCGGTGCCACCAAAATTTAAAAAGCGCCTCGAAAATTAAAGAAAAAACGCATCGCGCACCGCCAATAAATTTTTCGCACAAAAAGTGCCAAAGAGCATTAGTGCGAAACGCACTGAGTTGACAACACTCTTTATATCTATATATTCGTATGTGTTTTGTGGGTAAAGTTGCACTTCTTCAGAATTACATGTCTCTTTTACTTTTGGGCTTGTTTTTATGCTCTAGCAACTTTTTTCTTCAATAAGAATTCCGTGCAGACTTGTTAATCTCTTACACTTACCCAACAGTATACGCGGAAGTAATGACATTCGCTATGTTTATCATCTGCATTACGTGGAAGTAATCAAGTAGTGACTTGATTATTATCTCATGTATGTATATAGGTAAATAGTTGTTCTTAACAAAATAATGAAAATTAAGCTGTACGTAGATTTGTTGAAAACAAAAGGAAAAACTATAGAATCGGGGTTCAAAATTTTAGAAAATGGGAAAAATATGTGGAATTATTTTTGTTTTGCTGTCACTATAACTCTCACTATGTATATAATGCTATATGTCTTAAAATGGTTAGCTGAAAAAGGAACATGCTGAAAACTTAGGACCTGTCCCACTATGTCTAGCGTTCGTTAACATTTTGAACACCCGAAGAAATTGATTAAATACAAACTAAGTAATTTAATCGTAAGTATCTAGGTCACCGAGCGTTACTCGGAGCTTTTAAATTGTATACATACTGAAATATATTTTCTTTAATAAAATTTAATTCACAAGATTTTTCCATTTTTACGGTGTTTAAAGTCATGATAAAATTGTTCTTGGGCTACCTTTTTCATTCTTTCTTAAATATTTTGTGGAATGAGGGCAAAATAGCAATTTGCTTATTTAGGGTTCCAATTCTCACCAAAAAAAAAATCAATCTCTCTGTTTTCATTAAAAATTCTAAGTTTGCTATCCACATCAAAATTTCACCAATATGATAAAACCGAACCAAATAAAAATTTTTTAGAGACGGGACTAACGAAGATAGATGTTCGTTTACAAGAACTTCCAGATACTGAATCCTTCAAGCCGTTTTCGAAAACACTTAATATGCCATAACGTCGGAAATTAGCAAAACCCATAAAAATAATGGGCACGAAATCTTGATCTGTTTTTCAGTAAGTAAAATCATCAAACTCAGTTTAGCTGTTTTCGAGAACTGCTCTTTTTTTCGATCTAGGAAACCCCTAGATACCGGCTTTTATCAAAATCGTTTAAGCTGTTTTCGACAACAATTAAGATATCGAAAATAACTAAAACCTGTGACAAAATGGGTTTATCTGTGGCCGATGACAGCATAAATCGGTTTTTTTTTACCTAATACCCTAGATACTGATTATCATTAAAAACGTTAGAGCCGTTTTTGAGAACCAACCAAAGTATTATAAACGGGTAAAAACTGGGACAAAATGGATTTCTCCGGGACCAGGAACATTCTATATCGCTTTTTTTTTGCCTTAAAAACCCCTAAATACTGATTTTCATTAAAATTTTGAGAGCTGTTTTCGAGAACTAATAAAAGTTTTACAAATGTGTAAAAACCAGGACAAAATGGGTCTCCCCTGAACCGGGGACTATCTGGATTACTTTTTTGACCTTAAAACCTCTTAGGTACTGATTGTTATGAAAATCGCTTGAGCCGTTCTCGAGAACCAATAAAAGTATTAAAAATAGGTAAAAAACGGGATAAAATGGATTATTGCTGTCTGCATCATTCCTAGAGTTAAAAGTTTGAGCTTTACAGAGTTGACCTTGGTTCAAAAAGCCTAGAGTAAAAGTTTTGCCAAACTATGAAGCCAACTCATATCCAAAAGATAGAGTTTCGTGCACCGTACAAAACGGGAAATATAAGGATGTCAGTTTGAGCCACTTTGTACGAGTATGATATTTCTGTTACACTTTTCGCTCTGGGTGCTCGCCTCAAATTTACAAATTATTTGTTTTCCTCTATATCCGTTCGAAGCTTTTTGTCGGTGTAACCACAAAAATTAGTCTCATCATTGTTGTCGCCATCATCATCTTTAAGAAATTGCTGTCTTAAGGTTGTGATCAATTATGTATATCTTAATTGGTTTTGATGTTATTTTGTCTCTTGTCCTCAAAAATGAATTTTTATGTTCTTTCTTTTAGACTTTAAAAGCGTGGATTTTTATAATGGTTTCTTAAAATTGGAAATAAAAAAAAGACAAACACAAATTTTAATTTGACTGGTGCAGAAACAAAACCATTTTGGTTTTAAAAGTTTTATTTGCATGCTTAGAGGATTGTACATATAGGTTTTATTAGCGATTTTCATTGATATTAACGACAGATTAAATTTTTCCATTTTATGAGACAGGAAAACAATATATTTCATCTCAATGCTTGAATAACAATAATCGTATGTTTACAAAGAACAAAGGAAAAAGTTATCACCTCGTACATAAACGCTAATTTAGATTGCATCTTAGGAATTCTTAATTAGTATATTATTACGCCACTTCTAGCTATTAGCATGAAGTTGTCATCGTTGAAATATTTTCAAAAGCGGAAATGCTTAACGCTAACTGAATCTGCTTTAATGAGCATATTTGTTGCAACAAATACGAGGGTATATTGGTGGTATTGAAGCTACTTAAGTAGAAAAACATATTTTTTTTTTTCAAAAACCACTTACTCTTATTTCTCAATAATACGACTTTGAGAATCCCTCAAGCTATGCGTTAGCTTTGGTAATCACTTCTTATTTTGAGATGAATCTTTTTCCTGCGAGCCATTTTTTTCAAACTATTGGTATTTGGATAAATGATAGTCCTCATGTGACTGCTTGGTATGCTTTATGGGCTGTTGGAATCATTGATCTGTACTTGTTTTTTTTTGTATAAAAAAAACAACAAAAATAAAGATCTTTAGCTGGAAGAATTTTGAAGAAATTATTATATTGTTATATTTGAAAGGGCACTGATATGCCACACAATAGTTTTGTAAAAATATGTTATAAATTAAACTAAATTATAATCTGGTTCAACAATGTTATAGCTGTAAACAACAAGAGTATTAATAAAAGTTACCATATTAATGCCAAATCCAATCATGTTATTATGCCAACCAACCACACTTATACCATAAATAAAAATAATACTTATGACTATGTTGCAATAAAGGAGCGATATAATTACAGTGTTGTTTAAATCGTGTTCAACAAAGAGCTCCGAGTGTGAAATAGCGTCAAAAAGTATTGTGAATTCGTTTAAAATGCTATAAAAGGATGTATGAAAAAGAGTGTCGTGGACATCAAATTGGTACTATAGCTTCACAAGGGTAACGCTGGTTCTATGGGATAAGCGTTACCGATTTATATTTATCTACTCGTAAGTTCAGCAATGATAAATGTCGTATTGACGTTTGAAGTTTTCAACAATAATTTGTATTTTCCAAAATTTGCCACTTAAGATTTAAATTAAGTTTTTTTCAACCCGTTCCTGCAATTTATTCGGAGACATTTTTTGAGTTTTCTCTAAAACATGATTTCCAACTTAGGCCATTGCTCAGGGCAGCTTCCGCTTATTAGTCTTTAGGTTGTTTTGCACAAAATTGTGTATAATCTGATGTAAAAAAGAAGCAAAAAAACAATAAAAAATATGAATAGCTAAAAAATAAACAACACAATCACAATGTCCCAGATAGACATTGGGCGCCACCTGTCATCCATCTGCCACAAAAAGAAAATTTCTGCACGATTTTTCATTATGAATATAAAGTGGAACATTTTCTGTTTTTTTGTTTTTTTTTTTTTTTGTTTTTATCATGCTTGATACGGGGATACGGCACCAGAATATGAGCTTTGTACTTTTATTTTTAAGTATGAGCTAATATGAATCCATGATGATAACTGCTTGTTAATGGTAATAAAAGGAACAACAATTGAAAAGCAAAACACAAGTTAAAACACTATAAACTTATGGGCAACAAGTTAAAAAAAAATAAGTTTACATATCTGTTCATACGATACGATACATTCGAATAGGGAAAAGATAATGTTGCATATTTCATTTACGCAATACTTTTAACTTATATTACTGGCCACGGCTGTACATATCCTTCACGTAGGTGGGACGAGATTTAACAAATACTCTTAAAAACTCTTCATGTAAGTAATTCAATTGAAAAATATATATTAAGAAATCGCTAATTGAGTCAAATGCTGATTTTATTAAATATTTCTAACAATTTCTTTGAGACTATTTCACAACTTTTATCAAGAATCTTTACTCGTAATGATATATGTAATCAATATGCTATATTGATTGAATGCAATAAGTATATTTAACAAGGCGCATACATACATATATACATTTGTACATTTAAAAGGCCTGAGCTAAAACTAACCGTTATTTAAAATTTTTTTAAAAAGTATTTATTTATTCATCATCTATCTATCACTATCTTGTCCCCTACAAAGTAATCATTCTCTTATATAATTCACTTATGCCAGCATTTTTACCAATCCTCGAAACACTTCTGAAACGCGTTTTTTGTTATTTAAATTCCTATTAAAGCCTCTAATACTAGGTGTGTTTTTACACTACTTTGGAACCCCACGGTATGCCTACTTGCACGAAAAACGTTTCCGTAGTTTAAATTTGGGCAAATAAAAGTTCATTTGAGAGAATAGTATGCTTCCTCTTCTTGTACGAAACAACCCATACTTTTTTTGGGCTAGCTTTGGGCAGGTGGATAAACAATCAGCTGTTTCAAAAATAAGCAATAACAAAGAAAGAAATCATTTCAATGCTGTTATATTAATACTTAATAAAAATGTAAGTACAAAAGACCTTAAAATGCAAAAGGGTTTTGTAAAACAACATGAAAATTTTTATTGCCGCATCAAAACACTGCATATACGAGGTCTGAGCAACAAATAACAATAATTGTTTTGTCTCTCACCATGTGCACACGCCTTTTGTTACTGCTGTCCGTATTTTCTATATGTGTATGTTCATTACTAATTTCGTATGAAATCAAAGTGCACCGTTGACCGTGTTTTCTTTATATGTGCAATATTAATATTATTTTCAATGCATTTCATTATCTTGTAGTGTGGAAGGTGTTAGACTAAATTTTGCTAATCTGAGCAGTGTCGAAGGTATATACACTGGGCACTGATCAGTTTTAACTAATTTAATTCCAATATTTTAAGTGCTGAAATAGAGTTAGTCTTTCGTATTGCTATTGTTAACACCCGGCGAACACTACTCCCTCTTTTTTCCTCATCATAGCCAATTTTCCTAGTTCCAGTACAATGCGTTGCATATGTAGGGGTCATCCCCTGAGTACTGGTCCCAGATAAAAAAAATAACCGTTGTTTTAAATGTTTTCAAAAAGTATTTATTTATTGAACAATTACTATGTTGTCCCCTTCAAAGTATAAGTGTATTATATCTGAGGGGGATATAATACACTTATGCCAGCTCTTTTTCTAATCCTCGAAACACTTCTGGAATGCGCTTTTTCGTATCGCCAAAAGCTTCTGTTTCGATTTTTCTTTTATCTCCTCAATCAAAACGCTTTCCTTTCACCGGGGTCTTTAATTTTGGGAAGAGGAAAAGTCAGCGGCCGCCAAGTCCGGTGAAAACGGTGGTTAAGGCATGATAACGGCTTTGTTGTGGCCAAAAACTCACGCACAAGCAGCGATGTTTGAGCTGGTGCGTTATCATGGTGAAAATCCATGATTGTTTTTTTCTTAATTCTGTGTGTTTCTGACGTACTGCATCATGCAAACGGCGCATAACGACCTTGTGGCAAGAATGATGCACCCCGCCATTGAAGTCGAAGAAAACAGTCAGCAAAACCCTCACATTTGACCGAACTTGACGTGCTTTTTTCCACCTTGGCTCTTCTGGACGCTTCCATTGGGATAATTGGGCCTTGGTTTCAATGTCATAGCCATGCACGCATGATTCGTCACCAGTTATGACATTTTTGAGGAAATCTGGATCGTCGTTGACGATGTTCAACAGCTCCTGAGCGATGTCCATGCGACGTTGTTTTGCTTAAAATTTAGTAAATTTGCTAAAAAATCAAAAAGTACACCAAAAGATGACTAACCTTTTTAACTGTCAAAAACAAACTGACAATCCAAAACGGCTGATATAGCCAACATATATAACAGACATATGTACCAACATAACAGAAAAACGCGAAAAACGAACATACTTAACTCACGAAATTTGATACTAATGGCTATTTTTTTATAAGACCTCGTATTTCTTTTTGGGCTAGAAATTTAGGTTTTTGCGTTCCCGTACTCTTATTTGCATGAAACTTACACAGAAAGTAAATGTAGTTGGTGTATTCCGCGAAAATGTTTATACTTAGTTGAACATACGTCATAACAAACATATTATTATTGAGTACAGTCTTAAAGCAGCTCTGGCCTGAAGAGTAGTTCTCGCGTCATCGTAATTATTTCTTAAGTGCGGTCAGGCTTGTTGTTTTTGTTGGTCGGTCTTGGAGAGTTTTGCATCTTCCTTGTAATGGTTAACGATGTGTCTCAACGAATTGTATTGGTTTACAGTTTTTCTAGAGGTATTTCGTTGTTAACTTCCTTGCAGCTTCCTATGTGAAGGGATAGGTCGTTATAGTTAGTCACAGTGACGCCACAAGCTTACTATTAGTACCATCTTGGGCATATGGTCTCTGGCACACCGCCCATACTGTGCTTTACTTTGCAACTGTATAGTTTAATAAATAAATATAATTGAGTATTGTAAACATTGTTTACAAAACATTGGAACCAAAAATGTTTGAACATTCGGTAACAACAAAGTTCTGAGTTTGCATATCATAATATGTTTATGGTGACTAAAATTTCATTTCTGTAATAAGGCGCATATCAAATGTAATTATTTCAAATGCGTCTTATTAGAGAAAACTTATTATTATTGGAGCAACTGTTTGGAAATTTTTGTTTCTTTGATTTGTACATAACTCCCCTATAATATTTGCAAACTCAAACATTTACAACCTCCACAAACACCTCTTCTTCCCTCTCCATCATAATCTATTTTCCTAGTTCCAGTACAATGCGCTGCATATGTAGGGGTCATCCCCTGAGTACTGGTCCAAGATAAAAATAAAAAAAACTAAACTAAGCGACTTGGGGATATTGGACCTGTTTTATAAAGTGTCAAGTTTGCGGAAATGCTATAAGCATATTCAGTAAGACAGCAAAATTTGTGAACTAATTTTTTTTTCAAAAATATAAATTACAATGAAGAATTTAATTCTACTGAAGAAAATACCAGTATTTGATTATATAGTGTTCTTTTTTAAGTAAAAAATATTGTAAAATTGGTTTTGAGTATATAGCGCATCGCTCCATTGAGTTTAAAACTGTTTAAGGTACCTGGGTAGGCGTGACCCCTTTGCATGACCTCACTTGTTGCTTAGTTTTAAAACAGTTCAGTATTCACTCTTTGTCAGCTTAGCTATCTAAATATGTTTGTACTACTTTAGCACATCGCTCCAGCACGAAGTTGCATGGGGGGTCCTTAACAAGTCACATTGTTGTGGATTATGAGTTGCTTTGGTTACAATCAAAACAATTGCTAAATTTGTGTTACCAGGAGAAACATGGTTGTTAATATTACAATGGAAATCGTGTTCTTCCACTCGTACTTTATTGAAACATGAAAACAAGTGCAATCACAAAAAATAACAAAAATTAAAAAGGCAACTGCAGATAATTTACAACAAGACCTCAAAATTGAGTAAACAAAAAAAATTTGTGTAGGTTTAAATATTAATTGTACAAAATTTGTAAACAAACAATCAAAACAATTTTGAAGGAAACAAGTCCGACATCTTTATCAGCAACGCGAAATTATTAGAAAGAACTACAAAATGTTGCAGCACTAGACGCTGTCTCGACGTCACTAAAAACTGATGTTTGCTTTGGATGTCGCGTCACTAAGACAGTGTTAATGATGTTGAGCATCTATTGTCATATCCTTCATTACTGGTGCTTAGTTTTATGAGATGCTGTACTATCTATCCATTTCTATCACATCGAGCTGAAGAAAACCACAAAATTTATTAAGTCTTTGCACCCTATAGTTTCTTTGTTTTGGCAAACTGTTTTCAAAATGTATTCACTCGATGTTATCGGAACAGTTTAAAATATTGAAAAGTGGTGCATGTTGTACATTGTCTGTGCGTATTTATGTTTGCAGCAAATATCCTGCTGTCAAACATTGCGTGTACTCGCATAATCTGACGACTTTAATTAAGTTATCCTTAGAGGTCAGTTTCATTCATGCCATTAAGGCAGCAGTCTCCGTCTGAGGTTCATTTAAAAAAATTTTCAACTTCTTCCTTCTCCTTAAAGAAGTATGTGGGCATTTGCAAGAGTTTGAATGTCTGCATGTGTTTGAGTACATGTTTGATTGTTACTGAGCGCCTGCGCAAGCAGCTCCCAAACAAATTTTTTTAAACAAATGTGTGTGTTCTTTGCTTTAAGTGTGTTTTAGTTCATGTTTTGACATTTATTAATACCTGAATGTCATTTCAATTGATGATTTTTTTATTTAATTTGGTTTTCTTTACAGAATCCCATTTATTCTGCAGTTCTTTTCGCCATGATTTATGATATCGAGATGACCCATTTGCTTTTTCACTTTTACCTGAAACAACGTTGTTGCAATACGATTGTTTGTATGTTTGTGTGGCTTTTAGCAAACATCTTAAAGCGGCCTTTCTTCGGTGGTTGTTGTTTTGTTTAATCGCTTGAAAATAGAAAGACCCCATAGTGTTTTATTGTTGGAATTTGTTTGAAATACTATTAATTTTGCAGTGCCATTTTGTTCGTATGTAGTGAAATCAAATTCTATATTGCTTTATTTGAATAAATTATAGAGTTTTTTGTTTATAATCAGCAAAAAATGCTGCTACTGAGCAACACAACAAAATAATTGTTGGTTTAGAGATGTCAACAACACAAAATAAATGCCTCAAGGATTTTTTAAAATATTGATTTTAGACATTATAGTTAAGTATAAGGCAGCTTTATACGGGTAGTGGCAGAATTACAATAAATACAACACCAATAAACATCAACATGCATTTTGTTGTTGTATTTATTGTATGTATTGTTCTGCCACTACCTGTATAAAGCTGCCTTGGTTAAGTACAAAGTCTGTTAAAACAAACGTTATTTTAAACTTTTTAAAAAATTATTTATTCATTCACCAATAACTATCTTGTCCCCTTTAAAGTAATCTCCCTCAGATACACTTATGCCAGCGGTTTTTCCAATACTCGAAACACTTCTGAAATTCGCGTTTTGGTATCGCCAACAGCTCCTGTTTCGATTTTTCATTTACATCCTCAATCGCAGCAAATCGTTTTCCTTTCATCTGTGTCTTCAGTTTTGGGAAGAGAAAAAAGTCAGCAGGGTCCAAGTCCGGTGAAAACGGTGGTTGAGGTATGATAACGGTTTTGTTTTTGGCCAAAAACTTACACACAAGCATCGATGTGTGAACTTATGCGTTATCATGGTGTAAAATCCATGATTGTTTTTTCTACAGTTCTGTGCGTACAGATCGTGTTGGTGGAGGGGTTGCGATTCTTATTAAAAAAGAAATAGGACATTTAAATCAAATTTTTGTTAAAACTAAACATATTGAAAATGTTGGAATTTACATAAAGACATCTGATAAGATGGAAATAAATGTGTTTGCGGTATATTTTCCTGGAGTTGTTGCAAACTCGGAGACTAAAGGATTATTTAGAAAAGATATTAGAAAACTCCTTGCAGTTGATAAAAATGTTATCATCTGTGGAGACGTGAATAGTAGGCATCGATCTTGGAATTGCATTCGTGCAAATGTTTGGGGAAATATACTCTATGATACAGTGTCCATTCTTCCATACACTATTTCACACTCGGACTCACCAACTTATTTTCCTACAAATAGTAACCACACACCTTCTGTTATTGACTTGATTGTCTCAAATATTCCACAGTATATAACCCATATTACAACCATCAATGATCTTAACTCGGACCACCTTCCTGTGTTTTTTAAACTAAATATAAATTCTTCAAGTTCTAGGCAGTTATCGAGTTCTAGGCAATAAGACCAACTGGAATCTTTATAGACATCTGCTAGACAAATCGGTCACCCATTTACCTTGTGATGTAGATGCAGTGACAAAAAAAGAAGTTATTGACATAAACATAGATTATTTTACAAAAAGCGTGATCGAAACAAGTTGAAGTTGCAACTCCTAAAGTAAATAATGATTTTAACAAACAAGTATTACCATCCTATATTAAATAGCTGATAAGCACTCGTAACTATTATCGACGTAATTGGTTAAGATACAGAAATGCATTTGATTTTGATTTATTGAACAACCATAATAGAATGATTCATTGTGAAATATCAAAATTTAGAAACAAAATGTGGAACACCAAAATTCAAAATTTAGTTAAAGCCTCAAAACCGTTTTGGAAAATAGCTAAGTGTTTAAGAAAGAAGCGTGTATTTATACCACCTCTGAAAGAAAGCTCTACAACTCATTATATAGATAAAGGAAAAGTGAATCAACTTGCCAATAGTTTCTTAGAAAATCATTTCGCTTCAGAAAATTTAAGTACCCAGTCCCACTCTCTAATTAATACTGTTAATGAACGATTTTCTCGACTTAACATTAACACAGACTCAAACGAATATGTAAATAGTCATGAAATTGCTAAAATTATAAAAGATTTAAAAACCAGGAAAGCTTCAGGTTTAGATGGTGTTAAAAACATCATGCTTAAACAATTGCCTATTTCCGCCCTTACATACTTATCTTTTATCATCAATTGTTGCCTGAAATTACAAATTACCGAAAATCGAATACAACTCTGATGTTTGGGCCGGTGCCTCAAAGTCTATTTTGGGGTTACTCGACCGTGTGCAGGAGAGGGCGAAGAAGCTCATCAGTGACAGAGGGTATCCAACTCTATTGATTCACCGGAGCATGGACGCAGTGTGAGGTGCGTTACTCTGTTCTATCGTTACTACAATGGATTTTGCTCTGACGAGATTAGGGATCTTGTTCCCAAAACTCGCACATTTTTACGTAGCACGCGTTCATCGTCTAGAGCTCATTCATTTGTGGTTGGTTGCCCGGGGAATCGTACTACGCATTACAGAGAGAATTCGTTTTTTAGCCGCACGCTTCGTCTGTGGAACAAGTTGCCTGCAGAAGTGTTTCTTGTCTGTTATAACGTTGGAAAATTCAAGTCAAATGTTCACAAACACTACTCCCGCTTTCCCCCTCCTCACAACCTATTTTCCTAGTTCTGGTACAATGCACTGCATATGTAGGGGTCATCCCCTGAGTGCTAGTCCAATATAAAAAAAAAAAAAAATATTTCCCGCAAGGATGGAAAATGGCAAAAGTCATACCTATTTTGAAACCCAATAAACTTCCTAATTCAGTACAGAGTTATCGCCCAATAATAGTCTCAGTAAGATTCTAGAAAAAGTTCTTAAAATAAAACTCAATTACTTTATGGAACTGAATAAAATATTACCGCTAACTCAGTTTGGTTTCACCCCTTTTCACAGTACAGTTTATCAAATTAAACGTATATGTAATCATGTTAACTCCAAGTTTATAGTTGGACACTCAACCGTAATGGTTACGTTGGATATTGAGAAAGCTTTTGACTCCGTTTGGCATAACGGCCTATTATATAAAATGATTCAATATAATTTTCCACTATACTTAATAAAACCCATTGAGTCATGTTTGAAAAATAGATATTATTGTGTATGTCTGAATGATATATGTTCGGATATATTTGAAATTCCAGCTGGAGTTCCTCAGGGCTCAGTTTTAGGACCATTGCTCTATAATTTGTACCATATGCCACAACCTAGGGAAGTAGAATGTGCAGCATATGCTGACGACTTGTTTATATGCATCACACCAGTATGGTCAAAATATTGTTGCAAACTTACAACCAGCCTTAGATCAACTTGTGCCATATTTCCACAGGTGGAAAATCAAAATTAACGAAAGCAATACAAATGCAATATTTTTTACACGTAGAAGAAATTTGTGTTTTTATCCATCAAGTCAACTCTAAGTCAATGGCACTAATGTACAATGGAGTGATAATGTTAAATATTTAGGTGTTTTACTGGATAAAAAACTAATATTTGAACCACATATCAAAAAACAGATTGAAAAATTCAATTTAGCAAAAGCAATGTTATATCCGCTAATCGGGCGTAAATCATTTTTAAGTCGTGATAACAAAATAATCTTGCCTAAAGTAATTTTTCCATCTATAATTTTGTATGCTTCCCCAGTGTGGGGAGTCTGTGCAATATCCCACATTAAAAAATATTGTTATTAATTAGGAAACAAACAAATAATAAAATTTTTATTGTCAAATAAAAATAAACTAGGTTACAGCGAAACTTAGAGTTGGACAGTATTTTAATAGAAGGATATACGAGTTTGAATGTAAGTCAGAAGTTTATATACCTATTTTGTCATAATCTTTAAAACAAATGGCGAATAATGTATATTCAGTTCTTACTGTAATTAATTTTTAACGCTCATTTTTGTTATTTGCTGTCAGGTGCATTTTGACGATTTTGCTAATAAACAGACGTTTCTTTATTTCTTTTAAACCACAATTTAAAACATTTCCCATTATTTTCGTATTAATTGATTTTGCATTCATTTCCCACTATATGTTGAACTAAATTGTGCCCACTGAAACAGGCAATTCAAAATTATACTTATAAAGTGATCGTATTAAATTGATCCCCTAAGGTATGCTTTAGACTTTTTATTATTTTGCATTCAATGAATTGGTTTTAATATTTGCTTTATATTGGTAAAGGGGGCATTTAGTAAATTGTTCAATAGTAAATGTTTGCCAATTAGAACTAAATTGCTTTTGTATAAGGTAAGCATTAGGCCAATTCTCCTCTATGCATTTCCAATTTGGTTTACCATCTCACGGACTGTTATCAAGAGAATGGAGATTTTTGAACGGCACATAGTGCGGAAATGCATAGAGAAGAATTTTAAAGCTCTAAATAAAAGATTTTCTAATGTGTTTATTTATGAGAAGGCCAAAATTTCTGCCTTGTCTCATTACGCTTTCGGGCTGATGAGCAGTTTTGTTAGAAGATTGTCTTGTTTTGAAGGCACTGTTATTCAGAATGTTTTATCTAACGAGCGAGATTTTGGTTGGTCTAATACGCAATATGTTTCTTGTATTGGAATTTTACGAGAAGAGGACAATGGTTTTGCTGGTCAAAACTTTTACTTACACTGTACTCCCGGCATTCACAGGGGATAGTATTAGTTTTTTGTTTATTTAATTTTTTTTTTTGTCTCTTTTGTTTTTATTATAATTTTTAGTTTATAAATCTAGTTTAAGTTAGTGTTGTAGGTTTAGGTTTTATTTTTTTTTTTTCTTCTAGCTTTAAGTGTATTTTCTGTAAACATGGCGTTACAAGTACTGTCAAGTGCCGGGAGCAAGCATTGTAATCTACACTAATGTTAAAATTGCAAAATTTTTGTTTTGATCTTTTAATTTTAATAAGCATGTCGCATATTCATACCGAATGTTATTAAAACAATACATAATAGTTTTAAGTGTTCACTGAATTTATGTTGATTTTTCCTGTTTTATGAAAAAGAAAATTAAGTCTCAATAAACCTATTTGCTTTATAAGTGTAGTTGTAACGAGAACAAATTTGTTCAAATCCATATATGAGCATCCCTGCACACATACAGAAGTTAATTATATGGTACAGTCAAATCCCGATAATTCGTACCCCTATAAATCGTAATTCCCTATAATTCATAATAAAGTTTCGGTCCCTTGAAAAAATCTCGATAATTCGTAAAACTTCCATTCATTTTGGTTTCCTCGATAATTCGTAATTTTTTTTCCAAATAAAATCTTCTTTACCTCTTATAAATCGTAATTGTTTGCTAATTACCACTTGTAGTTCGTAATAAAACAACAGAAACATGGAAAGAATGATTTTTGTTTGCCGCTATTTTTTTCGTGGGTCTTAGCTTGGGTGTGCGTGTATTTGTTTTCTTAAGATCAGTTTGTCACATGAACAATAAAGAAAAATGTCAAAGCGCACGCATTAAACTCTGTCGGTATTACAAAAAATTTTTTGCGGCCATTGACAATGGAGAGAACAAAATAGATGTTACTAAGCGATTTGAAATTGCTCCATCAACTCTTACTTCTATCCTTCAAAAAAGAGAATTTAATAAGCGAAAATCTTCAAGCAGTAAGCTAAAGCGTTTACGCAGTCTCGGCAGTCTACCATTCCGATTAGTGTCCTATTACCATTTTTTGTTTTTGATATTAAAATTACATGAATTTTACGCTATTTGCGTAAAATTCATGTAATTTGCAATTTTATTTTAATTATTTTGTATTTTATTTAATACATATGATATTTTATATTTTTGTTTTATAGTTTTAGTAAAGAAATTAAAAACCCCCGTCAATTCGTATTTATTTTATTTTAACCCTGTTAAATCGAAACCTCGCTAAATCGAAAACCCCTATAATTCATAAGAAATGGACGGTCCCATGCGATTACGAATTATCAGGATTTGACTGTATATATTACTGCTAACCATAGATGCCAGATAAATCTGGTTTAAAATCGTCAAATTCGACGGAAAAAATTTTCAAAATTGTCAATATGATTATTGCAAATTGTAAAAAAATCGTTAACGGCGTAAATATAGAAAGTATAGAAAAACAAATCATGGTCGCCTATAATAAAAATCTACAGCATTTAAAGCTATAACAAATCATGTATACTCCTACAAACATTAAGTTAGTTTTATTAGTACAGCTATCTATTGCAAAACGGCGGAAGCAAAGTTGTAAGAGATGAATAAGTAAATAATATTTTTAAATGGTGTATATTATAATAAGATACCATTTAGGTTAGGTTTAATCAAAAGAAGTCCCACGGTAGTGATCATATAGACCCCAAAATTATTAAGAGCCTATCTAAGGAAGCAAATTTGTGTTTTGCAAGATATTTTTAGAAGATTTTGCTTTTTAAACTCTCAATAATTTATTTGGAATATTTAGATATAAAGTTGAATGTTTGAGAATATATTTCAAAGGTAGAGGTAGCTACTCTAGCTCCTATGAAATGTCGCGATATAAATTTTTTATTGGTATTAATATTAGAAACTAATAAAGTAAATAAACTCAATTGATTATACGTAATCCGTATTCCTAAAATTATGCAATAATATTCTTTCCGTACGAATAATAAAGCATTTATTCGTGCCCAAGAGTTTATATTTATATTCTTTTTTTTAAGGATATTTTTTTAAGGCTATAAAAGAATACAAAAGAATTCATTTAGCCATATTCAATATGTTTTTGAAAATAAATATTGCACTTGTTTATCATTAGTACTCACAAATACGAGTAGGTAATTGAGAAACAATTAATTCAAACTTTTTTTTATCAGAATAGAATCAGTTTGAGTTAAACTGATATAAAATTAATTGCTTGTGATGCCAAAAACCTTTTTAAAGAATTTATTTTACACATTATTTAAGAGAAAACTTGATTTATTTTTCAGCATTTTTTTTTAAACATTCAACTGAAGTCCTGTAAAAACCATTTTTTTTTTGTCATGTTAAATAAAAATTGTTAGTTTCTAGTTGGTGTTTCTTTTGGAAAGAAATACAAAAATTAAAATTTTAATTAATATATATTAGTTAAACTTGTAATATTTCCAATCGAAAAATGATAAACAGCTGGTTTTCTATGTTTTCCAACTGTCTATATGTCGTATTTCATAGGAGCTACCCTAATCATCAGTAGACTTTGGAAATTTTTAAAAGATATTCAAGTTTATATCCCAAACATTATAAACATATAGAAGTTTATAGTTTTTTGCTTGTTATCAATGTTAGACGCTAATATACTGAATAAAACTCAATTGCTGGTAATATTTTCAAAAAAAACCTAAAAGCCTGCATAGAATGTTCTAAAGAACACATCTTACTACTAAGCAGTAGTTCGAAGTACTGTAACAAAAACAAAACAGAACAAACAAGCAGTAGAACATTTGGACAGACAAACAGAACAAACACTTCATAGTTTTGAAACACATATATGACTGTTCCTGACAGCACTTGCATTCTATTTCATAGCAAAAACCAAAACAAAATATTAGGGTGAAGCAAATAAACGATGACTCATAGCAAAACATAACGAGTGCACTTAAACATTGGCACTAACACATTGGCACATGAGCATATTTTGTATACAGTAGTTGAGCACTAATACAAATGCAACAACCATGAAAAACTACAACATATTTTATAAACAAAAGTGAAGTAGAAAGTTACTTCAGTGTTTAAAGTTCTACTTCAATTTTGTTCTACTTCAATTGATTCTACTCGTGTTTGGTTCTGTTTATTCTAAACGACAGTATTCGTTACGTGTTTAGAACATTTTGGCACTGAAATGTTTATTTTGAAATGTGAAAGACGAGAGTGTATAGTACTTGAAAATATTACGATGTCTTGTAAGACGTTTTCCTTGTGCTTGAGCAACTCTCTAATACAAACTTAATAGGATATACCGGGCGAGGGAAAACTACTCGCAATAATTCCATTGTAATCCTGGCTGTATGCGATATGGCACCGTCTTGTTGATACCACACGCTAATCAAGCCCAAAGCTTGCAGTTGTGGTGTTAAAAAGTTTTCAATCATATAAAATTCACAGTTACCGTTACGCTATTTTCGTTTTCTAAGAAGTATTGTAATGTTTCCTCCTGAGCAATTTGCACAGCAGACTGTCACTTTTAATGGAAGCAAAGGTGACTGATCAATAACTTGGGTGTTTTCCATTGCCCAGAACCAAATAATCTGTTTATTCACATATCCATTCAAATGAAAATGTGCTTCGTCACTCATTATGGGTTTTTCATGAAAAGCGATGATTGATTTTGATAAAATGTTTTAACAGTTTATCGAATATTTTTATACCCTTCACAAAAATGTAAAGGGTATATATAAGTTTGTGATTGCGTTTGTTACTTCTAAAATATTTATTTGCGTCCCTCTAAAGTATACATACGAGTACTCAGAATCAGCATTGATAGAAAATTCGATTAAGCGATGTCCGTCTGTCCGCTTTTGAAATACCATTACTGAGAAAACCATTAGACATAGAAACTTTTTTCTTTCACCATTCTTTTACCCCATCGATTCCTGGATTTGCTATTAAATTCAGTAATACCGGTTCACATAATATAGCTGAGATATATCCAAAGTTCCGAAAAAATCAATTTTTGCAATTTTATATGAAAGTTTTTGAAAAAATAAGTTGTTTGTTTTGCTTCAAACTTCACACAATTATTAAACATGGCGACTAAAAGGCAAAAGAATGGTTTTCCAGATATCGGTCCATATAATCCGAGATATAGCCTAAGCCGGGGTTTTCATGAAAATGTCGCGTAAGCGAACTTAAACAACTTTTTTTTGCTTAAAATCAGTTCTGGTTATAATATAAGGCTACATAAATATGGAAAATAAAAATGTACATATCGGTCCATATATACCCGAGATATAGCCTAAAGCACTTTTTCCATTAAATTTTTTTTTCTGAAAAGCAATTGTCGTTATAAAAGAAGGTTAATAAAAACAGAAAATAGAAAATTCCGATATCGGTTCATATATAACCGAGATATAGCTTAAACAAATATTCCATGAAAATGTTTATGAAAGATTTCTTTTTTGGAATGGTGATTACAAGACAAAAATATTTTTTCCGCCATATCGGGGAAAAAATATATATCCGAGCATATTTAGTTCAAATTCGTAATATATATTGTACATATACGTGACTATCGTGTAGGGTATTTTAGATTCAGCCCAGCCGAATATACCGCACTCTTACTTGTTCCATAATAAATTTGCCATGTGTCTACTTCACAACCGCCAAATACGAACTGTCAAGACTATTGTTTACAAAAATGTCGGCAAAACAAAGTAGTATACCTTCCCGGTCGACACCCTGTACACATGAAAACAATTGATAATTAACATTACCACCTTTTAGGTGATTTTTGAAATTGTAAGTCTATTTTTTCTGTATAATACACGTTTTCCTCTAAGATGTTAACACTACAATTTAGATAAAAAATCCGTTTACAATCTTTTGGAATCAAGTCAATATCTTCGAATATAAAAACAATTCGTAATTTGTTTAAAAATAAACAACTGGAAAGAAATTGTTAAAGCCCTGAAAATTACTAGGTTTTCATAAATAAACAAAGTGGGTTTTCTGCACACTGTAGTAAAAGGTAGTTCAACCATTATGGCCGAAAGTGACACCTTAATGGAAAATTTTTTTCCCAACTTAATTTGACCCTTCTTGGTTTCAGTGTTTGACAAATTCCAGCCTTTTACGAAAACGGTCGTTCAAACCAAAATTCATTTCGTGCGCTTCGCATTTTTTTTTTTTTTTTGGATCAGCACATTCGAGCAAATGCGTCCACAATCGTGAGAATTGTACACAAATTTCAGCAAACCGTATGTAAGAAATGTAAAAACACTTGAGCATGCGACAACATTTTTGTGAGATGATAACGGACATCTTGTGGGCATATATTGCGGATATGAACCTGGACGATATGTGGTTCCAACAGCATCACAACGAGGCAGTTGCTCTCTTGCACGAGAAATTCAATGGTCACATTATCTCATATCATGGCAATGTTAATTGACCGCTACGACCATCTAATATGACACCGTTTGATTTGTTTCTTTGGGAATATTTGAAAAAAGTGTACGTCGACTAATCAAGAAGAATTCAGGAGTTAAAAAATCAGATAATTCGGCACATTGCTGACATTGAATCTCAATAATACCTCAAAATCATTGTACGGGGGCTGATCAAAACTAACTATCTTGTCCCCATCAAAGTAATCTCCCTTAGATATAATACACTTATGCCAGTGTTTTTCCCAATCCTCGAAACACTTCTGAAACTCGCTTTTGGTACCGCCAACAGTTCTTATTTCGATTTTTCTTTGATCTCCTCAATCGTAGCAAAACGCTTTGCTTTCATCGGTGTCTTCAGTTTTGACAAGAGGAAAAAGTCAACAGAGACCAAGTCCGTTGAATATGCTGGTTGAGGCATGATAACGGTTTTTTTTGCCCAAAAACTCACGCATAAGCATCGATGGAAGAGCGTTATCATGGTGCAAAATTTATGATTGTTTTTTCCACAATTCTGTGCATATCTGTCGAATTGCTTCGCGCAAACGGCGCATAACTTCAAGGTACTATTCCTTATTGACCGTACGACCTCTTGGCAAGAATTCATAATGCACCACGTCATTGCAGTCATAGAAAACAGTGAGCAAAACCTTTACATTTGATCAAACTTGACGTGCTTTTTTCGCTCTTGGCTCTTCTGGTCTCTTCCATTGGGATGATTGGGCTTTGGTTTCAATGACATAGCCATAGACCTCTGATGACCTTTTGAGAAAATCTGGATCGACGTTGACAATGTTCAACGGCTCCTGAGCGATGTCCATGCAACGTTGCTTTTGCTCAAAATTTTGTAAATTTAGTAATCAAAGAGCACAGCAAAACACTACTAACCTTTTTAGCTATCAGCTGACAATGCGAAATGGCTGATATTGCCAATATATATAAGTCATGTGTACCAACACAACAGAAAATAATACGAAAATCGAGCATACGTAACCAGCGTTGCCTTCGAGAGTTTTTTCTAAAATTGGCACAAAAAGGGTATTTAAAAAAAAGGTGTCACAAAAAGGGTATTTTCAAGGAAAAAAGTGTCAAGTTATTAAAAAGCAATAAAAACTAAACAAAAATTCTTCACAACTTAATGTATTTGAATGAAAATATAAAATAATTATTACATTTAGAAAAATTATTCAAATATAATTAATAACATCAGTTTAAATGATATTAATTTTACTCAGATCCAGTTTTTGACTTCCTATTTAAATACAAAAATAGTTAATTTTTTTTATTTAAATTTAAGTTATATTTAAAGGCAAGCTACATTTTTTCAGTCTTAAGCAATTCTTCATATATAAATACGATGAAAGTGAGACAGCTTCACTTAAATACCAAATGCTATGGAAAGTATTCCATAGAACAGCTGTTTGTTATTCAAAGAATAGCAAAATACTTAAAGAAAAATATTAAATTTATCAACAGCACAGAAAAACTTACTAACTGTATTTCATGTGATGTTATTATACCCTTCACAAAAATGTAAAGGGTATATATAAGTTTGTGATTCCGTTTGTAATTTCTACAGTTTTTTTTTGCGACCCTATAAAGTATATATATTCTGAATCAGAATTAATGGAAAAGTCGATTAAGCGATGTCCGTCTGTCCGTCTGTCCGTCTGTCCGCTGTTGAAATACCGTTTCTGAGAAAACCATAAGACTTAGAAACTTTTTTCTTTCACCATTCTTTTACCCCATCGATTCATGGGTTTGCTATTGAAATTCAGTAATATCGGTCCACGTATAGCTGAGATATATTCAAAATTCCGAAAAAAGCCATTTTTTTTTGCATTTTTGTATGAAAATTTTTGAAAACAAAAGTTGTTCGTTTTGCTTCAAACTTCACACACTTATTAAGCATGGTGACTAAAAGACAAAAAATTTTTTTTTCAGATATCGGTCCATATATACCCGAGATATAGCCCAAATCGGATTTTAATGAAAATGTCGCACAGGCGAAGCTAAATAACTTTTTTTTGCTCAAAAGCAGTTCTGGTAATAAAATTAAGTTACATAAATATGGAAAATGAAAATTTCCGATATCGGTCCATATATACCCGAGATATAGCTCAAACCGGGGTTTCCATGAAAATGCCGCGTAAGCGAACTTAAACAACTTTTTTGTGCTCAAAAGCGCTTCTGGTAATAAAATTAGGTTACATAAATATGGAAAATGAAAATTTCCGATATCGGTCCATATGTACCCGAGATATAGCCCAAATCGGGTTTTTCATGAAAATGTCGCATAAGCGATCTTAAACAACTTTTTTTTGCTCAAAAGCAGTTCTAGTAATGAAATAAAGTTATATAAGTATGGAAAATGAAAATTGTCGATATCGGTCTATATATACCAGAGATATAGCCTATACCGGGGTTTTCATTAAAATGCCGCGTAAGCGAACTTAAACAACTTTTTTGTGCTCAAAAGCAGTTCTGGTAATGAAATTAGGTTACATAAATATGAAAAATGAAAATTTCCAATATCGGTCCATATGTACCCGAGATATAGCCCAAATCGGGTTTTTCATGAAAATGTCGCGTAAGCGATCTTAAACAACTTTTTTTTTGCTCAAAAGCAGTTCTGATAATGAAATAAGATTACATAAATACGGAAAATGAAAATTTCCGATGTCGGTCCATATATACCCGAGATATAGCCCAAATCGGGTTTTTCATGAAAATGTCGCGTAAGCGAACTTAAACAACTTTTTTGTGCTCAAAAGCAGTTCTGGTAATGGAATAGGGTCATATAAATATGAAAAATGAAAATTTTCGATATCGGTCCATATATACCCGAGATATAGCCTATACCGGGGTTTTCATGAAAATGCCGCGTAAGCGAACTTAAACAACTTTTTTGTGCTCAAAAGCAGTTCTGGTAATGAAATTAGGTTACATAAATATGAAAAATGAAAGTTTTCGATATCGGTCCATATATACCCGAGATATAGCCTAAACCGGGTTTTTCATGAATACGCGGCGTAAGCGAACTAAAACAACTTTTTTGCTTAAAAGCAGTTCTAATAGCAAAATAAGGTTATATAGGTATGGAAAATGAAAATTTCCGATATCGGTCCATATATACCCGAGATATAGCCTAAACTGCGGTTTTAATGAAAATGTCGCGTAATTGAACTTAGACATCTTTTTTTGCTTAAAAACAGTTCTGGTAATGAAATAGGGTCATATAAATATGGAAAAAGAAAATATCCGATATCGGTCCATATATACTCGAGATATAGCCTGAACCGATTTTTCCAATAACATTTTTTTTTTTTGCTGAAAAGCAGTTCTTGTTATGAAAGAAGGTTACGAAAATAGAGAAAATTAAAATTTCTGATATCGGTCCATATATACCCGAGATATAGCCTAAATCGGGTTTTTCATGAAAATATCGCGTAAGCGAACTTAAACAATTATTTGTGCTCAAAAGCAGTTCTGGTAATGATATAAGGTTATATAAATATGGAAAATTAAAATTTTCGATATCGGTCCATATATAGCCGAGATATAGCCTGAACCGATTTTTCCATTAAAAAAAATTTTTTTTTTTTTTTGCTGAAAAGCAATTTTCGTTATAAAAGAAGGTTACTAAAATACAGAAAATAGAAAATTCCGATATCGGTTCATATATAACCGAGCATATTTAGGTCACATTTTTAATATACTATACATATTCGTGACTATCGTGAAGGGTATTTTAGATTCGGCCCAGCCGAATATACTACACTCTTACTTGTTTTTAATTAAATATAATATATAGGGATCACACTACAGGCAATAGCTCATATGATTGTTTTGCTTACCTTTCTTGCACTAACACAAAACTATATCATAAATGAAATAAACTTAAATACAACTTAAATGAAAAAATTGGGCATTTAAGTTTGATTCAAATTTGTAGTGAAAAATAAATTTTCATGTACTTATAAATAGAACTTAAATGTCATTTAGACATTTATATGCGAACTCTAAAACTGGGCTGTAAAAACCTTATTGAAAACAATTGTTGTACTTCTTTAGATTTATTAATAAATCAAATCACGGTTATATTTGCAATCTTGTAATAAATTATTCGACTATTTTGTTTTCAGATAGTATAGATACATATGTATAAACATACATACATACTTTTAAGAAATAAAGATTTCATTATCAAATATATGTTAATATAGATGTACCTGCAAAAGAGCAGTTTCATATAAAATATTTCTCAAATATGAATGAGAACTGAATATTTATGCATACAGCTGTTCGATCGTTCTCAACAAAAAGTTCCATGTTTGCAAAAAGGGTAAAAAAAGGGTATTTTAAAGAAAGTGTCATAAAAAAGTCTCATAGACATAAAAAATTAACACTTTAGTATCATAAAAGGCAACGCTGTACGTAACTCACGAAATTTGAAAATATCGGTTAGGTTAAAACATCGGATATAGTTAGACGGTAGCGAGCATTTTGTTTCACACTTAATTGTAATAGATCTTCGTATCATAAAAAAAAAAAATATTAAGCTAATTCCCCGAAACATTTTTGTTTTATTTCCAATGAAAGTAGATAAAACACGATAAGTTCTTAACAATGCATGTCATTTTTCACAATGTAAAATGTCTACATGTCGCCTGTTACCTCAAAAACATTTCATCTGTGAAAAACGTGAGCAAAGTCATCTGACAAAATTTCAAATAGAATGTGTTCTATTTTGTTATGCTAAAACATTTGACATTAGAACTCTATGCCTTGCGAACAATTCAGCGGCTGTTGACCTTGGGCGGTATAAATAGCCGGCTTGAGGAAATTTTAACGAATTAATATTTTAACATGTTTTAAATAACTATTTTTTATAATAATAAAAAGCATGGACATTGGCAGCGAATTTTACAAACCATAAGTATAGTTTTGAGAGACATGAAAAAATACATGAGGAATTACATATTTAAGAAACAGACGTAAAAACGTATATACATCTGTGGGTGCCTTTAGGTCGAGCGTTTTGTTTGGACCACTCGCAGCTTTTTAGTTTAATATTTACTTTTCTTGTCTTCTTTTCGAACTTATATGTGTTCCAAATAGAAAAAATAAAACTCTTGATTTGGTTTCAAAAACATTTTTTAGATCAATTTAAATTATAATAAATGTGTCTAACTTGTAACAGTTTTATGTTTGCGTTAGAAATGATTTCTTTTTATTGCTAGAGGAATTTTAATGAATTAAATACATACATGTTTTTATATTATTTGCAACAGAAAACTTTTAATTGTATTTACACATTCTTCCATATATTTTAATTAATATTTCTTTCTTTCATATAAAATATAACAATTCCAGATTTATTTTATTTTCTCACTAGTTTTTTTTTCCTTCACACTTCAAAGCATCTGTTTGATTTTAATTTGATGAAAAGTAATTCTTTGTTTGAAGTAAAAAATGGTCGAAGTTGTGAATGATGGAATCATTTATTTGTTTCGATTGTTGTTGTTGTTATTGTTTGTTGAAACAGAAATATGGAAAATAGTATTATGTATATTTGAAATAGGAGTTAAACTTCTATTGATACGTATACAAAGGAAACTTGAATTTTTTTAATTGCTTTATTATCTAAACTATCTATTTAATTGTAAAAGTAAAATAACTATTAAACATTGTTTGCCATTTTTCAAGCATTTTTTACAAAATTTTATAACGTGTTTGGGTTGGTATGTCAGTGTAACAAGAAGAGAGTTTAAAAGGAATTTATAAGACACCCTACACCAAGGAAGGTACTATGATATTCTTATTAAAAATGTACAAATTTTGTTCTTATATTGCACATATAGATTTAAAACACATATTTTTGTATTCCAATTAATACAAGGAGGTTTATTTTTTTTTTTTTTTTTAACTACAAACCAGTAAATTACGCTCTACAACAAAATCACACTTTTGTTAAAAATTTCAAAGTTTTGTATTTATAACAGATATTCAACAAAAAGTTTTGGCAATTGTGATCAGGATTGCCACTCTTGGATCTAAAACCTACTAAAATCGTCCCGAAAAGACCATTTTTCTTAATATAGAAAAAGATATCTGTATTTTTCATATAAAGCATAATTTTTCGATAAAGTTTTTAAATTAAAGAATAAATAAAAATAATGTAACGAAAACAAGGAATGTCAGAACATATAAAAAATTCATTTAATAATGTGTATATAAATACGTGTGTAAACTAGAATTACTATTGACCAATCCCCAATGTAATATATATGCAGTTTCATATTCATAATATACAATATACATATCGCTTCTTTATTGCAACATAGTCATATCTCAAAAAATGAACTTTTCGAGTTAACAGTGCAGAATTGTTAACAGTACTACCTTTTATATAACAGTGCAGAATTGTTAACAGTACTACCCTTTATATTGTGCCAAAAATTTATTCAAATTAATTTTAAACTGTTTCCTTTAAAGGAGATTATCTAAAAATTTTTCTAAGACTTGTATGGAAGCTAAAAATTTGAAATGAGTTTTTTTGACCAAAAACTTACGCACAAGCATCGATATGTGAGCGGGTACGTTATAATTTTTTTATTTTTATTTTGGACCAGTACTCAAGGGACGACAGGCAGTGCATTGTACTGAAACTAGGAAAATAGACTATGATGAAGAGGAAAGATGAAGTAGTGTTCGTGGAGGTTTAACTTTAACAATAACAGCACGAAAGACTAAAACAAATTCTATTGCTGCATTTAAAAATGCACAGTGGTCCCAATGACAGGTTTTTGAGGCAAAAAGTCAATTTTCAAAGTCAATCATTTGAAAAAAATAATAATGGAATTTTATATTTAACACTTTGAAACACTCAACTGTTAAATATTAGAGTCAGGTGGCAACCCTTGACGACATGCCGAGCTGTCAAAGTTGTCATGTTTTCTTTGTTACATTTTCTGACATTCAATCATAAACAAACAACAAAGGAATTTGGCTCACCAAACAAGCACTGCAGTGCACTGTGAAGATTATAATAATTTTGTAAAATGGAAAACACTTGTAAAGGTATGCAAATTAAAATGTTATTAAAAATTGAAACAAAAAAATATGTGGTAAATAATAGTTTGTATCAACATGTGTTTTGATTTTTTTGTGCAGTTTGTGTTGTCGTCCATAGGTTCTTTGGAGTAGAACTATGTTTATCGGAGAGTATCCGTGAAAAAATTTATGTGTGGGGAAAGATAATAATATGTACTAAAAGTTTTTAGAAAAACGATCTGCCCCAATCTGCCGTTTTTTATAAAAATCTATTTCCAGATAATGTAAAACTTAAAAATTTGGATATTTTTAACTTTTGGTTGGAAAATGATAGAAAACCCAATAATGTTATCAACTGGATTTCTGCGAAATTTAATAGAAGTGTCAATGACAACTGTATGACGACAGTGAAAAATCAAATTAATAATTTCTGCGCACATGCTAAACAAAAGTGGGTTAAAAACCGGAGGACCACGAAGCGTTTTCTGGAAAATGAAAGAGTGTGGTTATCTCGGGAGACTGTGTTCAAACTATTAGAAAGGGATGGTGCAAAGAAAAAAGGCCGTCCTTATGTGGGTTATGGTGAGGGAAGTGAGCGACAAAAAAGAAAAATGGCTTCAGAAGTGTCGTCCGAACAGGGAAATGATGCCATGCTTTTGATTCATGCTGCTTCTATTTCTGCTAATTTAGCAAAAGAAAATGATTTAAATTTTATTTTAAAGAAAGCTGTCTCGTCTCCATTAGAAGCAACTAGAATGAGAAAAAAAATAACTTCTAACGAGAAAATGCCATTACCGCTCTCCCCTGAAGAAGCATTAAGCTTTTTGCTAGAGAATAGTTTAACAAAACAGCAATATACTAACATAAGACAGATGTGCAAGTCAAGAAACTGTGATATTTTCCCCAGTTACAATAGTATTCTAGAGAGCAAGTTGGCATGCAGACCCGATGGATTAACGGTAACGGATTCATCAGCATATATTCCTCTCCAAAGTTTAGTTGATCATACAGCAAAAAGAATTTTGTCATGCCAGGAAGAAGTTCTGCTGCAAATGGATGAAGTCAATGAAATAAATTTTGTTTTAAGTTACGGTTTTGACGGTTCCACAGGACAGAGTGCATTCAAACAAATATTTACCAGCAATTCCCCGGAAAGTTTAGATAACTCGCTCTTTGTAACGTCAGTTATACCATTAAAAATAGTCACATCAAGTAATGCAGTCGTTTGGAATAACCGTACTCCTCAATCAGTCCGTTTTTGCCGACCACTTAAAATTGAATTTATAAAGGAAACTAAAGAGCATATATTGAAAGAAAAAGCAAATCTTGATGTGGAAATATCAAATATTAAGCCTATGGAATATTATATGGTAAACAGTAGAAAGATCACTGTAAACTACGAGCTTATTATGAGTTTAATTGATGGAAAAGTGTTGAACGTACTAACGGGAACAAAGAGTACTCAGTCGTGTCCAATATGCGGTGGAAATCCAAAACAGTTTTTGTCGATAAAAGATTTAAGCTCATCGGTGTTTCAGCCAAAATCGAATACATTAAAATATGGTATAAGCCCATTACACGCCTGGATTCGATGCTTCGAATTTGTCCTTAATCTTTCATATAGACTTAATATTAAAAAATGGCAAATTCGGAGTGCTGAGGATAAACTTCTTATGCTAAAGAGAAAGAGTGAAATTCAAGAACAAATTTGGCAAAAAATGGGCCTTCATGTCCATAAGCCAAAAACTAATGGGAGTGGCTCCACAAACGACGGCAATACGGCACGAAAAGCATTTTCTAATCCGGAACTATTTTCTTCTATAACCAACATTAATATCGACTTTTTAAAACATTTACATATAATTCTTATCACCATTCACTCTGAATTTGAAATAAGTGGCGACCACTTAAAAAAATTTTGCGGTGAGACTGCAGATATTTATTTTAAAAATTATGAATGGTACCCAATGTCAGCGACATTACATAAAATTTTAGCACATTCTTATCAAATATTGCAAGCGTCAATCGTACCTCTCGGATGTGCTGGTGAACATGCTTCTGAGGCGAGAAACAAATTTTATAAAAAAGACCGCATGGAGCACGCACGAAAGGATTCTAGGGAGCATAATATAATGGATGTTTTTAACAGGGCCCTGGATTCTTCTGACCCATTATTATCAAGTATATATCTGAAAAATCGTCTTTCAAAAAAGAGAAGTTTGCAGTTGCCAAGAGAAGTTATTTCTCTTCTTAAGATTCCTGAAATCCATGAGTATCAACTGCCAAGTACGTCAAATGCAGCTATAAATAAAGATATTTCATATTCTGAAGAGGACGAAGAGGAATCATTTTATTTTAATTTCGAATTAGAAGTTGATGAATCAGAAAAGTGTCAAGTAAGAATTTATTACAAAAGCCAGTTTTTTGTACGTATTAATTAAATTTTCTCTTTTTAGATTGATTCATGATACCTTTACAATCCAAACACCATTCTTTTTTAAGTAAATTTCTGAAATGTTTTAACGAATTATTTTGTGATTTTAAGTTAGTTGCTAAATATATGTTATATCAAACAGAATGATACAATTTTCGCTAAATTTCAAAGAGAGCTCTCACTGGAGGTGGGCGTGGCAGTAGGCGGATTGACTTGAAATGTTTACAAAAATTATTGGTGAGAATTATAGTGCGTTAATTGAAAATTAGACAATAATAAATTCCCCGTGATTTTCAACCGCAGTGTCACTATAATCAACCTACTGGAAATGGGCGTGGCACTGCTCGATTGACTTGAATTTTTTACTGAAAACTTAAAAACACGTTATAATCATCTGTACGAAATTTCAAAGATCTAGCTGGTTCCTGTGATTTATTGCCTCAAAAACCTGTCATTGGGACCACTGTGAAATGTTGGAATTAAATTACTTAAAACTGATCAGTGCCGTGTGTATACCTTCGACACTGTTCAGATTAGTTAAATTTAGTCCAACACCTTCCACACTACAAGGTAATGAAATGCATGGTAAAAATCCATGACTGTTTTTTTCTACAATTCTGTGCGTTTCTGAAGAATTACTTCACGTAAACGGTGCATAGCTTCTATGTAGTATTCCTTACTGACCGTGCGACCTTGCGGCAAGAATTAATGATATGCCACGCCCTTAGTCTCGAAGAAAACAGTGAGCAAAACTTTCACATTTGACCGAACTTGACGTGATTTTTTTCCGTCTTGGCTCTTCTGGACGCTTCCATTGGGGTAATTGGGCCTTGGTTTCAGTGTCATAGCCATACACCCATGATTCGTCACCAGTTATGACCTCTTTGAGGATATCTGGGTCGTTGTTGACAATGTTCAACAGCTCCTGAGCGATGTCGATGAGATGGCGTTTTTGCTCAAATTTAGCAATTTTGGAACACTCTTCGCTGCCGCACGTTTCATGCCTAAGACATGCGTAAAAATTGCTCGGCATCATCCGAACGATATGCCAACATCATCAGCAACCTCTCTGATAGTGATTCAAATGATTATATAAAATCATCTTCTTTACTGCTTGAATGTTTCCATCGGTTGTTGATGTGCTCAGACGACCAGGACAAGCATCGCCATTGACATCTTCTCGGCCTTCCTTAAACCGATTATACCACAATTGAACTTTTGTTCTGCTCATAGTGGACTCGCCAAATGTCGCACTCTACATGTCCTTCCGTATTTAATTTAATTTTTTTTTATCGTGGACCAGTACTCAATGCAGTGCATTGTACTGGAACTGGGAAAATAGGTTATGATGAGGAGGAAAGAGGTTTAACTTTAACAATAATAACATGAAAAACCAAAGGTAACTCTATTATAGCATTTAAAACTCTATTACAGCATTTAAAATGTTGGAATTAAATTAGTTAAAACTGATCAGTGCCCAGTGTATTTACCTTCGACACTACTCAGATTATCAAAATTTAGTCCAACACCTTCCACTCTACAAGGTAATGAAATGCATTGAAAGTAAATTAATAATGATAATAGAGAAAACACGGACAACGGTGAAAAAGCAGAAAAAAACACATGTACATATCTTGCTACCTATTCCGGTGCATTTTGGAATATGAAGTTAATAATGGACATATATACAGACATATAAATATATATTGGACAACGGTGAAACAAAGAGCAAAAAAAAAAAGAAAACACGTGTACACAACTTGCTACCTATTCCGATGCATTTTGGTTTCACACGAATTGAAATAATGAACATAAATATACAGAAAATATGGATAGCAGTAACAAAAGACGTGTCTTGACGAAAGCAGGCAGACAGACGAACCAAACCTAATACAGTTATCTTTGATGAATTTTTCCGAATAGTAAAAGGTCGAAGAGCACACCAAGCTAAGGTTTTTTTCTGTCAAGAGCAATTTGCCAATCCAAAATGGCTGATATTGTCAATATATTTAACAGACATGTGCACCAACATAACAGAGAAAAAAATACGAACATACGTAACTCACGAAATTTGAAAATAACGGTTACTTTTCGTATGTTATAAAATTAAATTTAGTAAAATTAATAAAACTAAATTTTTTTACGATTTATTTTGAAAACGTTTTTTTTACGTAGCTTTTAATATATAAAAAAACTTTCGTTTAATAATTACACTCATGCCCGATTTGCGTCGTTTTGTAGTTGCGTCTTTATAAAAAAAAAATCGAAATTGCGACGTTCGTGCTTCGATTTGCCTCTTTAATAAGTGTTTGTATGTACAAAGGCAAAATAAAAAAAGATTTCCCTTCGAAAAATATATAGTAAAAAAACTAACATATCCGTATAGACTTTTACGTTTTCATTCATGTGCATACTATGTATTTCTTATTTTTTTTTAATATTAATCTTAATATTTTTATGTATTATTATGTGTTTTTCATGAATTGCTATTTTCTATTTTAATAAAAAGTATTGTTATGCAAATAATAACAAAAAATTGGTATTTTCTATTGAAAAATCTACTTTTATACCCTTCACAAAAATGTTAAATGTATGAAAATATAAGTTTCTGATTCCGTTTGTAATTTCCACAATTTTCATTTCCGGTCATCTAAAGTATACATATTCAGAATCAGCATTGATAGAAAATTCGATTAAGCGATGTCCGTCTGTCCGCCGTTGAAATACCGTTTCAGAGAAAACCATTAGACTTAGAATTTTTTTCACCCATTAATTCATGGATTTGCTATTGAAATTCAGTAATATCGGTTCACATATAGCTGAGATGTATCCAGAATTCAGAAAAAATAAATTTTTCGCAATTTTGTATGAAAATTGTTGAAAAAAAGTTGTTTGTTTTCATTCAAACTTCACACAATTATTAAGTTGGTGACTAAAATTCCAAAAAAAGAAACACTGTTCCATATATACTCGAGATATAGCCGAAACCAGGTTTTTAATGAAAATGTCGCATAAGCGAACCTAAACAACTTTTTTTTAGCTTTAAAACAGTTCTGGTAATAAAATAAGGTTATATAAGTATGGAAAAAGAAAATTCGGATATCGGTCCATATATACCCGATATATAGCCTGAACCGATTTTTTCTTGCAAATATCGCATAAGCGAACCCAAACAACTTTTTTTTTTTTTTTTGCTCAAAAGCAAGTCGTATCTGTATTTAGATAACCTTATAAAATAAGGTTATCTAAATAGAGAAAATTTCCGATATCGGTCCATATATATATATATATATCCGAATAGAGTCTAAACCGATTTTTTTCAGGAAAAATAATTTTTTTGTTAAATGCAGTTCTGGTTAGAAAAGTCAGTTGCTAAACTACAAAAAATGAAAAATTCCGATATCGGTCCATATATGTATTCATACCCTAGGTAAACCTTAACCGATTTTCCGTGGAAATTTTTTTTTTGCTTAAAAACAGTTCTGGTTATAAAAGGTTATATAAATATGGAAAATGACAAAATCGGATATCGGTCCATATATACCCAATATATAGTCTAAACCGATTTTTTCAGGAAAATGTCGCATAGGCGAACTTAAACAACTTTTTTTTTGCTTAAAAGCAGTTCTGGTAATATCAGTAGGTTACCAAATAGAGAAAATTAAGGTTTCCTATATCGGTCCATATATACCAGATATGTAGCCTAAACATATTTTTCCATGAACAATTTTTTTTTCTTTGTTCAGGCAGTTCTGTATAAAAAGAGGTTACTGAAATACACAAAATTAAAATTTCCGATATCGGTCTATATACTCGTATACCCGAAATATAGCCTGAACCGATTTTTCCATGAAAACTTTTGTTTTTTTTTTTGATAATAAAACGAGATTATTAAAATACAGATTATGAAAATTCTCGATATCCGTTAATATATACCCGAGATATATTCCGATATAAACCGATTTTTCCATTTACATTTTTTTTTTTTGTTGAAAAACAATTGTCGTTAGAAAAGAAGGTTACTAAAATACAGAAAATAGAAAATTCCGATATCGGTTCATATATAACCGAGATATAGCTTAAAAAAAATTTTCCATAAAAATGTCCATGAAAGATTTAGTTTTTAGAATAAAATACTTTTCCCCCGATATCGGTCCATATATATCCGAGCATATTTAGTTAAAATTTCCAGCAACACAACGGGATCAGACTGGACCCAAGTAGGCTGGCTTTATAATAGCTGGCCGTCTGTCAAATCTAGTTCAAGTTTGTAATATATACTACACATTTGCGTGAATATTGTGAAGGGTGTTTTAGATTCGGCCCAACCGAATATACCACACTCTTACTTGTTTTTTACTAAAATTATGAATTTTGGAACGAATTGAATGAAAATTAATACAAATGTATGAACAACTGTGAATCGGTTGGCCTCGTTTCAGTTTGCGTTTCGTTTTTCCGATCCCAATTAGCGTCGCTAACCGGGGTATGAGTGTAGATGCACGAGTAAAATAATGTATCAAATTAATCTTCTGCCATATCGAACAAAAAACTCATCTGTTTTTTGTACGGGATTACAATTTGTTGTTTTTTATACTCTTTTGCAACAATTTGTCATTTCTTAACTCTCTTTTGCTATTAGTACAATATACAATTTTCTACTGCTCACTGATGTAAAAAGCAATAATATTTTAACAAATTTAAGTCGGTTAGCACTACCGCTTACGTATAACCGGGCCGCTCTACTTTCTGGGCTGCAGGGATGTACTATATTTCAGATAACTTGATAATATGTACTAAAGAATGCAAATATCACTTTTTATAACAAACATAAAAACTGGGAAGCCTATTTGCTTGTTTGCAGTAAACCACAGAATTATAGGCTGTAATCGAATCTGCTGCCTAGATGCTGCTGGTCAAGCACCGTATCAAATCACCCATCGAGGCAAAACGCCTATACGCGGATACAATATCCTTAGCGTGCTTTGTTACCAATCCTGGGTTAATTACAATTGCCACATAAACATCGGCTGAAATGTTTTGGATGTTGAACCTCTTCTAAGTCGCAGGAAGAAAGGGGGATATGTAATCGCTACTGGCGGAAAACCAAGTGCTTTTGAAGTTGAATAAAGAAGGGCATTTTTAAAGATCTACAGTAGCTTACAATTCCTGAGATTCAGTGTTAGTAAAAGGCTTTAGTGGGTTAGTACATTAGTTTGACAGTTGCTGGATAGTCTAAGCTCCTCAGCAGGTTTTTCTTACATAATCTAAGTCCATCAAATACATAATTTTGGCTCCCTTTAAGCTAAAGAGGAGCGATAGCGAGCGGGGCCGTTTATAATCTCCACTGTGATTTCAGGTCCAGTAAGCTTCAAAGAAGAAGCTGAGCTATTTATTTTCAGTTAATTTATTTTTAATTTCGGCCAGGGTTGTTACGAGTATATTAAATAATTGGTAAGTTGAAATTTATATACTCTGTAGCAGACAAACTTGTATATGGCATGCTACTCGTACATATCTTATGAGCTTAGTAAGCAAAATATTATTTATTTACTTAATAATAATAATAGTCAATGGATATAAATAAATCCTACAGGCTAACATAATGGTATTCAATTAAGAAATATAATAATATTATGCTTTAAAACAATCATACACAGAGAAAAATTAACAAGTTGATACAAATTATTATATTGACAATATAACTTCCTAAAAGGATCAGCAGCAGCATAAATTTTCTCTACAAAATTTTATGAAAATAGGCTTATAATAACGAGTTATACGAAAGGGAATATAAAAACCAACAGAATTTACTACCAATTTACATTAAATATTATCATTGACAAGATTAATCATAAGACATATTAAGCATTGCGACTTTAGAGAGCTGGTAATTTTATTAATGATAATGCTAGTATAGGAAGGAAGATCCGTTGAATACTACGTAGTGTTTGTACGGACTCAATACGATCGTTATGAGTATTTTAATACGTATCCCATATAATCGAACCATATTCTAAAATAGGTCTGACTAGAGATGTATATAGCAGTTTCATAATATATGGATTTGAAAATTCTCTAGCCCATCATTTAATAAAGGCAAGGACACCTTGGGCTTTGTTTACAGCCCAAGTTATGTGGGGGCCAAAGTTTAATTTATAGTCCAATAGAATCCCTAAATGAGTCAACTAGCCTTAACTGATAATCTTCCAGCGAATAATTAACAAAAATAACAATGTCTCTAGAACATCGCATGCATTTACATATTTTTAGATTGAATTCCATCATATTATCCTTACACCATACAAAGAAATTAATTAGATCACGTTGAAGGTAGATGTGAGCAGCAAAATTATTAAAAGAATATAAAATGTTCACATCATCGACATATATCAATACTTTAGAAAAATGTAAGACGTTGGGAAGACATTTCAAAACAACGAAAATAGAAGTAGGCCAAGATGAGTACCTTGTGGAATGTCACACGAAGCATATACACTCCGGTTCACTTATTTAAAGGCACTAAAAATTTCATATTCAGAAGCCTGTATCTATTGCAATTTTTAACCGATTGCAGAATTTTTATTTTATTTATTTTTTTTTTGTTCACCTGAATAGTTAATTTTAATGAATACCAGTTTATCTTGTTCTTTTTTTTTAAATTAATTTTTCTTTACTATTACTTTATTTACTTTACTTAAGAACGATTAGTAATGGGTAGAAGAATCCCCTTGGTTTTTAATAACATCAAATGTAAAAATATTAATTCACAAATACAGAGAATTTATGTAATCCAACGAAATTTGACTCCAAGCGTCCTGAATAACCTGAATTAGTGACTGCTTGTCATCAAATTGCTGACATCCCTCATAGACCTTACGAGATAACCAACCCTAGACATTTTCGATAATCTTTAGATCTGGAGAAAAGGGTGGCCAGTCAAGAATATCAATATTTTGGATTGCAGAGTAGTAAATTCTGGCGTTGTGTATATGGTCATTGTCCTGTTACGATATCCAAGATATGGGACCAAATAGTTCATTGCACGTCGGAAAAGCTGTAGCAATAACTATGTATAGCTTGCACCATTCATTTTTGAAATTCCATACCACAACGCCTCCCTCTCGGCTGTGATGTCGGTTCAAAAATCGCTTTTCTTTCCGCAAGTCATGGAATTATAGCCATCAGGTTCATCCAAATTAAACTTCTTCTCATCCATAAATACAACGGTTCTGCAGTCATTTATATGACCTCTTTGCTGCCCATCCAATACCATGTAGTCTTTTACGAATTGAAGCCGCTTTTCCTTACGAAGTGGCGGCTTTGCTTTTGTAATTTCCGGTATTTAAGATGCTCACAGTTTTTAATTACTCCGCGTAGTGATTAGAGTTGGGTAGCTCGCGAACGAACTAGTGTCACTGAACTATGCACTTCAGGGAGCTAAGTGAGCCGATCATTTCTGCGAGCTCTTTTAGTTCCGTAGTTCATGTTTCTTCCTTTTTTCTCAAGTTTTCTTTTTCGTTTATGTTTCTTTCTTTCTGGTAGATATGTATATATAAGGAAGTAGTCAAATAGTGCTGCCAGAATTTGACGTAAAAAGTACATATCTATGTTATAACAACTATTCAGAATATTAGACAACACAATTTTACTTTGGTTTTCTGTGTTATAAAAATAAATGATATGATATGCGACCATAATTGAATATGAAAACATCGAGAAATTATCACAAATATATCGTTTTTTTTTCTTTTTAATAAAATTATTTTTCATCACACCTGAAAATTTCTAATCTTAGCTTTTATTAATCCTTATAATAATTGTACTTTTCGTTTGTTTACAGCAATTTTGTTTTGCTTTTCTTTATCATGAAACCTGAACAGAGCTGTTCATTGAAAATATTATATACGGGAGCACTGAACTATTGAACTAAAAAAAAAGACATATTTCAATAAAAAGAGCTGAACTAAAAAGAGCACTCTTTCAAAAGAACTCATGAACTCAACTCTAGTACTGATAACTAGTTTACTTGCAGTCCAGCTTGAGCTCGTATCTTTGACAAGAATAAGGCGAAATTCTCATACTTAGATAAAGACGATTATATCCTTCCTTTAAAATATTTTCCATACTCCTCGGAATCCTTGATTTAATTGTCGACAGCTGGTGTGATGGGATTCGTCATATTTTTTTATCTACATCGATTTTAGTTTTTTCTGATTGATTTAAAATTTTTTGAATTTTTGTTGAACTTTATAATTTTTAAATTAGATTTTTGCTTTGTACATTTGCACATTCGGTTAAGTTCAAGTTTTCCTTTTCTTGAGTTTTGTCTTCACTTTATTCACTTTAGTGAAAGTGAACCAAAAGAGAAAGCTTATTTTTAGATTTATTTTTGTAAATTGGCCAAAAAAAAAAGTTATTTAGTTAAGAAACAAACCACTTTTGTCATGATTTTTTTTCAAGATGTTTAGCTACCATTTCTATTTTAAAATTCTGCAATCGATTAAAAATTGCAAAAGATACAGGCTTCTGAATATGGAATTTTCAGTGCTTTTATACAAGTGAACCGGAGTGGATATACCTAGATGTGCCTTTTTTAAGACGAATTATTTGTTTTTTCCCCATTAGACCTGATTGTAAAAATTTCAAAAGAGAACTGGTTAATAGTCGAGGGTTGTATTTTATCATAAGCTTTGCTAAAGTCTGTGTAAATTGTGTCAGTTTGCTTTTTTGTGTAAACGCATTATTAATTAAGGTTGCTAAATGCAGTACAGTAGACGAAGTTGAGCAGCCCGTTCGAAAGTTGTGTTGGCAAGGTGTTAGCAGTGATCCCGTTTAGTGACTGAGGTAATCAGCCATTAGCTTTTCAAACAATTTGGGTATAGTACTTAGTATAGCAATATCTCTATAGTTTGACATATCGGATTTATTTCCAGATTTATGTATATAAGGGTATAATATATGAATCATTCCCAAATGCAGGAAAATAATCACCTTTAATTGAGGTATTAAACAATACATTTATAGTATAAAGAAAGAAAATTCATTTGAATCATTCGATACTGTTAGATTAATATAAAATAAAAAATAAGTGCAAAAGACCTTAACCCTTTCAATAGGATTTTTTTTTAAATACATACTTTCTTTTTGATGCGTTTAGTTTATATTGGCTCGAATAATGTTCTCTGGGGTGCGTTTAACTAAAGAATAACCAGGACAGGAAAAATGTCCTGAGACAAGGTAGTCCCATCAGTAAATTACTACGGGACACCAACGTCCCAATAGTAACAGTAAGTATAATACAAAATAAAAGAATTCTAATCGTATAATTCAGAAAATTCAATCCTGTACTGATTTATTAAGAAAAACAACCATAAATTGAATATGTTTTATATGGAATGAATATAAATGTAAGTTAATTGGAATAGTATTTGGTAAAACATAGCTTGCAATGCGCTAAGTTGACGGTAGTAAAAAATCGATCACAACATATAACGGCTGAAAGATTTGGGAGCGTGGAACACAGTTTTGTTACAACTCGTTCCCCAACAGTGCCAAGGCATATAACTGCTTCCCTTCCACAATATATGTCGAACTCATATGAATATCCAGTGTCAATGTCTCGTTTAATGGGTTTCATTGGGCTGTATTGCTTTAAAACCCCAAAAGTGTAAAAAATCATATTATATTTTCATAAAACAACATGACAATTTTTATTGAAGCATCAAAATACAACAAATGTTTCTTTTTGGGCTAGAAATTCGACTTTTTGCATTTCCATACTTCAGGTAAATATTGTCTCATTTTGAGAGAAACTTATACTTGATCTCACTTAACCAGAATGTAAAAAACGCACCTATTATTTCCTAAGGCGACTTACTAAAAATAAACGGTTCATTATCTTTTTGAAACTTGAAAAATCGGAACTATTTATATGCACATTTTTGTAAATTTATTTTGCTTTGACTCATTTGAAACGCAATAAACTGTAGCCCTACATATATGAGTATATAACCCAAACGTATATTTAAAAAAATTCAGCTGTGTATATGTTTTAGTAGAATTCTGTTACCTTCAATACGGTGTGATTTTGCTGTAAAATACACTTACATTAACATGTATTAATATTTACTTGCAGTTTGACATTAACATTATATGTAATCTGTATTAACCGCATTTTATATCTTAATATACAATAGTTAGCAAGTTATATTGGATATGAAATTTTATTGATATATTTTCATAGTTGTCCCTGTTGCATAAAAGTCTTTTCAAGGTGTAGGGTGCACAGAAAATATATTTGAAAACAATACTATTGTAACAACTAGTTATAATATTTTTTTTCCTTTTAGAAAAGAAACAAGTAAAATTAAATAATAATAAAAATATAATACTATATATAGAGAATACAACACAATATTTGGTTCTTATAATATTTCATTCTTTTTTTGCACTTGTGCCCAGTTATAAAATATTTTCATTCATGTTCATGTTCACTTTAGTTTTTTTAGATTAACAACAATACAAAATGGTTTTGTTACTTTGTTTTAAATATTTTAAATTAAAAACGTAATAATTGTTTTTGGAATCTTTTCTAATATTGATTTGCATGTCAATGGACACGTGTTTGTATAAAAAATGTAAAACTACATTTGGTGCTATCGCCGTTCCACAGGATAACCTGCCACCGTTGCTGCTACGGCTGCAGCTGCTGCAGCCGACGATGTTGGGGTTGAAGATGATGCTGATGGCAACAAATGATGCTGGGGAGGCATTAAAAGAGATGTATCGTAATTGATTTGAGGTCTCATTGTTGGCGATAGAGCTGCTACAGTTGTTGCTGCATGCTGGTGGTGGGCATACTGTTGATTGACGGCTGCAGCAGCCGCGTTGGTGTAATAGAAATTTGTTGAATACTGTTGCAAGTTTTGAGGTAAGGCCAAATGATAAGGATCTGTAAGAAAAATTTCAATTATTAGTTATAGTACTGTAGAGTAGAAATACATTTTTATTTGAAACGATTTTGATTTTATTATACTCGTAATTGCAACATCACCTTAACGGCAGACATGAAAAGAAAAAAGAAAATATATATAATTATTTTTCTGTGATTTAATGATGTAATTTTAATGTTCAGAGTTTTTAAAAATGTTGGTTTGAAATTATGTTACTTCTACGTCTAACTCTTTAGAAAAGGTTGTAGGCGAAACCAGTTTCTTGTTGGTTGTATTCTATGCCGTAAGAAGTGTCTTTCAGCAAATGCTAAACGTCTTATTAGACTTAAATGGAGTATTAAATTGCAAAATATAAATTTGCATATAAATGTAATACAAGTAAGTTTTCAGCAGCAAAGTTTCTGTCACTTGTTAATTTTATTTAAATAGACGCAAATCGTATTTTAAAGATTTAGACTTTGCAAAAAGTGTTAAAGCCTTAAAACTTTTGAATAAGAAAATTGTTTTTTTCTTCTTTTTTTATCTTGGACCAGTACTCAGGGGATGGCCCCTACATAAGCAGCTCATTATACTGGAACTAGGAAAATAGTTTATGATGAAGAGGAAAGAAAGAAAAGTTTATGATGAACAGGAAAGACTAAAACAAACTCTATTGCAGCATTTAAAATGTTGGAATTAAATCAGTTACAACTGATCAATACCCAGTGTATATACCTTCGAGAGTCTTGGGCCAGTATTCAGGGAATGATTCCTACAAATGGAGTTCATTGTACTGTAACTAGGAATTTAGATATAAGGAGGGAAAAAGAGGCAGTAGTGTTTGTGGACGTTTAACTGGAACCTTACAATAGCAACGTGGAAAGACCAAAAGAAACGTTATTAAAATCTTTTAGATGTTGGAATTAAATTAGTAAAAACTAATGCTGACATTGTACTAAGAAAATATTTTTATATCCGCAGCAATATTCTTTGCGAATAGTAAATAATATGGTTAAAAAAACTCGCTTCGATATCAAACAAAATATCAAATATGGCAACTTCAAATTTTGTACTAAATCGAATGAGCGTTATTAGTTCCGATACACGTCTCACGGAAAAAACGTGCGCCGAATATGAAAAACCGGTTCCGATTCGTTTAGAGCAGCGGTTCCGATTTTTTTTTTTTTTGGAATTCCCAAAGCCGACTTCAGCACACTTCAAAATCTCCCCATTTCTTAGAAGCAAGAAGGCAACTTAAATTTTTGCACTAAAGCGAATGACCGCTTATATTTCAGATGCATGTTCTACGGTAAAAACGCGCACCGAATATGAAAAACCGGTTTTCAACCGCTCAGTGAAGTGGTTCCGTTTTTTTTTGGGGAGTTCCCAAAATCGGCGTCATGAATCCCCAAAACCCCCACTTCCTCGGAAGCAATATAGCAACTTCAATTTTTGCACTAAAGCAGCAACACTGTATATACAGGGTGGCCCAGAAAGACCGAAGTGGTGTGAATTGCTTATAACTTTTTATTTAAGAGATATTTTTTTAATTTTTTTTTTTTTAAATACATTAAATTTATGGGGAATATTTTTGGATTAGTTATTAAAAATGATATCCCGCAAGTGGTGGCCATATTCTGCTCCGCACAAATGTGCTCTTTCCAACACATTTTCCATGACCTTTCGCAAAACTTCCGGTGGTATGTTGTTAATTTCTTCTCGAATATTGGTTTTTAACTCCTCAATAGTCCTAGGCTTATTAACATAAACTTTTCCTTTTAAATAGCCCCAAAGAAAACAGTCTGGAGCGGTTAAATCCGGGGAACGCGGAGGCCAATTAAAATTGCTGTTACGAGAAATTATTCTTTCACCAAAGATGTCGCGTAAAAGAGTCATTGTGGCCCTCGCAGTGTGCGCTGTGGCTCCATCCTGTTGGAACCATATTTGCGGATCGTTTTCCACGGCTGGCCTTACAAAATTTTGCAACATGGCCCGATATCGATCACCATTGACGGAAATGGCGACACCTTGTTCATTTTCAAAAAAAAATGGGCCAATGATCCTTTCTGAAGAAACACCGCACCAAACGGTACACTTAACTGGGTGCAATTGTCGTTGATGAAGTACTCTCGGGTTTTCCGTAGCCCATATCCTACAGTTTTGCTTGTTAACGAACCCATTTAATTGAAAATGGGCTTCGTCACTCATTATTAAGTTATGAATAAAATTTGGATTCTCTTGTGCTTTTTGCTGGAAATAAATTGCATAGTCAAGTCGTTGCTGGTAATCTGTTGGTTTCAATTCTTGGACAAGTTGAATTTTGTATGGAAACAATCCTATGGTGTGCAAAATTCGCTGCAGCGACGTCCTTGAGAGGCCCAGTTGTGACGAACGTCTCCTGGTTGATGTTTCTGGATCCTCCCGAATACTCTCCTGTACCACTTGAATATTGTCAGCCGTGTGGGCAGTTCGGTGTCTGCCGGGACCAGGAAGGTTCCTTACTGCTCCTTGTTCTCGAAAATTTGCAACCAGACGGTTTATTGTTGACTGAGAGGGTGCAACCCGCACATTAAATTGACGACGGTATGCACGCTGAGTCAACACAATGGACCGTTGATTTGAAAAGTAAATTTCAACAATTTGGGCACGTTGTTCAATTGTGTATTGCTCCATTATAAATTATCCAAGTCTTCTTTACAAAATACTGAAAAGAAAAGAAAAAAAAAATTATAATAAAAAAGTTATAAGGAATTCACACCACTTCGGTCTTTCTGGGCCACCCAGTACATTCTTAGAGTCTAAACACAATGTAACGATAATTTATTGCGGTGCGGTTTTTCATACGTATTTGAAGTAAAAAATCGCAGTGCGGAGCGGCATAAAATTAAAATTTATTTTATTTTCATTTCGGACTTTCTTATTCTATAAATTTTTGACTCTCTTTCTGATGTTGCCATAGTTTTTGAATAATTTACGATTTTCACGACAATAAAAAAACAAAAAATATGATTTGTAAGTTTATAAATTTTTGTCATGATATGCAAAAGTTTAAAAAATATTTTAACGGTAAACGAAAAAATTGCCAATAATGAAAAAATTATCGCAAAAAATTAGGAAGGATGAGTGTCTTTATTATTTGCAGTCGGGAAATTACAAAAACTTTCAGGGTAAAAAAGATTTGTCATATTGATGTGTTTGCCATCTATGGCCCTTAAACAATGAGGAAGACCAGTTTTTTCATAAAAAGAAAATGATGTTTGGTTATATTCGGACTAGCCACATAGATTTCATGCAATTCATTCCATATATCTTCGCATGTTTTATAAATCATCTTCCTCATCGTGGATACTCTAATTTTATATGATCAAACCAAACTGAGCAAGGTTGCTTAATGAAAAGTTAATAAAAATTAGGTTTGGAGATGGCGATGCACGAAGTATTTAATCATATTTCTAAACATATTGCAGACTTAACATTATACCTTATCAGTTCTACTTATAGTAAGGCTAAGCGGTTTTCTAAATGAATGTTTTTCCAGCTTCGGTTTAAGTAGAGAAACGAGCACCTTGTATTTAGATATACACATTCTTGTTGCTGAATGAAGATGCTCCTCATCCTGGCTTTTAATTAGCCGCAAGAATGTTTTGAAAAATCCATCCAAATCCGTTGGTACATCAAAGGGGCCTACCCACCATCTCCTGTTAGTGTGTCATGGTTTCTAATTCCACACATAAGACCAAAGTGACTTCTACCAAATTAAAAATTTCTTAGCAGCTATATATTTTTTATTCATACTGACATTAAAAAATACTTACAGAATTTTTTTTTTAATTTTACATAAATGTATGCACAAATAAATTAATGAAAATATAAACTAATAATGACAAGTATTGCCGTCGTCGTCTTTCGTTGTATTATAATTATTTTTTTCTTCCGCAACGGGAAATCGCACCGCCCCGCAAACATTGTGTTTAGAATCTTATACGTTTATAACTGTACACCAATGCAAAAAAGTCGTACTTTTTAGCACAACTATCATCATTTTGCTAAAATTGAGTCATCAAAATTACGATTTATCGTTAAATCTGGCAGCTATGATCGCATAGTTATTTTCGATTTTTTTTTCGATGTGAGTAAATTAGTTGTCAATATCCATTTTACATTCCAGTTGTTAGACATGGACGAATACTCAGATTGGTAGCACAAAAAATTGGGAAAATACACTTTAAATACTAAACAATCGATAAAAATATCTTTTTATTCAATAAACTGTTGCAGATTTAGCTCTTAAGTTTAAAAAGAAAAAAATTAAGATTTTTTTTACCGAAATATTGAAGTCAAATAAAGTTCGCAACTTTTACATATAAAAATCCAGATCTTAGCCTGTAACAGTTTATTGAATAAAAACGAAATCAAGAAAAATATACTTTATCAGCCCGACTACAAATGAAAATTCCGTGGGAGTTATTTCACTTTGCTCTTTCCTCCAATTATGAATGAAAATTAAACTTGAAGTTTTTTCATTTTTTCCATTCGCAAAAAACACTAAAATGGGATCAAAACTTCAATTCCTAAGAAAAATTTAACAAAAATTGTGCTATTTTCTTTACTTTGAATTAAAAAAAGTACTTTAAGCGAGAATTAAATTCCGTGAGAAATAAAATCCGTGAGAATTTTCATAGCTCGGCTGTATAAAACCAAAGTTTTTATATCATCATAGATTCTTTGAATTATATTAAAATCAAACGCACAAAAATTAAATAAAAGCATAGTGCGTTGATTTAAGAATTTTTCGAGCGATTTTTAAAAACCTCTAAAACCGGTGTGAAAACCGCTGAGTTGATAGAGCTGTTGTAATTCAAACAAATATTTTAGCCATTTTATTTAAACATTTTGTCCTTAATCAGTACGAATTAATCAAGAAAAAATTATTTCAAATAAATTATCTGCAATCAATTGCTCTGCTTTTTCTCTCCTTGTAGCAAGTGAATTATTTTTAAAGATATTTTTCTTTCCTCCACTCTTTTACTCCCATTTGTTAAATTCTTAATACTTTAATTAGCTTAAACCTCTGAAATCAATTAAAATTTTCATTGTGTTTATTGGCGAAAATCATTCCATCCATTTACCAGACAATGATTTTCATTCAAGCGTCACAAAACCACGCCACCAATTACAACAACCAACATACAATCAAAAAGAGAGATAATTGCTTAAGAAATTACTCACTTCATTAACTTCTTGACGGACACTTGATTATAAATAAAGTGACTGCAATTAGAATTGAAGGTGGTTTTCTTTTGAAACCAAAAGATAAAGTTTTATTTATTAGGAAAGATTTGATTTCAGTTCATATCAATTGGATATTTTTCTTTGCTCTCTCGTGGCCGGGGTAGATTTGCAGAGCAAAGGGTTGGTTCTTGTTTTTGTTTATAAGAATGTCTAAAGGACAAATACGAAGAGTTCAAGTGAAGTCATTTGGAAAATTAAATGAATTAATTAAAACTCAATCAGGTTTTATTAAACCTTAAAAGGAATGATGTTGAAAAATGAAACCCAACGTTTATTGAAGAATGAAGCTGTGCCAAGTAAATTATTTTTTTTTAGATGGAGCGAAATTTCAGGTTTTAAAAACGATAAATGTTCATTTTGTATTTTTCAATATTATTTTATGTTTAAAAACGAAAATAGGAAAACAATATACAAAACAGATTTTTATCATTCTAAGCAATGTTCAACATTTATAATGTTTAAAAGTAACAACAAACCATTTAGTGAACACGAAAGACAGCAGACTTTATTCAACTTAAATGTAAATATTAAAATAGAGTATTTAATGCAAAATAAAAAGTTCTTTTTGTTCAATATTTATAGCGCCAACTGTAGCTTGTGCCAGAAATACTCGTATAAGAATTAGTCAATCAAAAGATATTTTTTTATTACAATGTGTTTCTTTTTTTTTTTTGTTTTTTAACAAACACAAAAACTGCGAAGCTTTTTTGTTTGTCTGCAGTAACACCCAGGGTCTAAGGCAGGAATCGAACCTGCGACCTCGAGACTGTTGGTCGAGTATTTTACCAAATCAGCCATCGAAGCACTTGTTTTCCGGATTTTTCATTATACACTGTACAGTAGGGTGTGTCACTTATGTATGGGAAAAAATAAAAGTGAATTAATAAAGTTCTAATAGTAATATTTTGCTGGCTGAGGCATAAAAAGGTAATACTTGAAAAAAAAAAATTCAATTAAGTGAAATTTTTAACTCGCGCATGCGGCTTAAAGTTTCTGCATTTTTCATAAAACCACTTTCACTTTAACTTTAATATTTTAAATATTATATTATTTTGTTATTAAAAACTAATATATTTACAAATTGCTTTATTTGAGAAAAATATTGTTTTATTTGAGAAAAATATTACGCTTTAAATGTAATTTAATTATTTTTTGACCATAAAATCTGTTTTGCTCTCGAATCTGGGCATCATTTTTCTTGATTCAAGTTTTGTTTGCAGTAAGCCCTCTCTCGATTCGCTTCTGAATGGGCAAAATAGGCGTTGTGTTGAATTACCGGGTCTATTATTTTTTTATACTCTGCTAATAGATATCGAGAACTTTTAACCAATTTCCAAAAATTTTTAGACCCATCTTTGCAAGTTGGGTTGGTTTTTATTTTGGACCAGACTGAGGCGTAAATTTTAATGCAATATTCAGCTAATACTTTTAGATTATTCGATGGATTTGATGTGGAAATGTAGTGCATCAAAATTCTGTTTGCTTTTGTGAACCATCTTGCGTGGGACATTTTTCCTGGGGATCTGTTAGCTAAATAATTGGGACATTGTGCACTAATAACGGATGCAGTTATTTTATACAAATATATTTGTATCTTTTCATATTTAACGATTGGAAAGTCTTTGCAATTCCTTATAAAATATCAATAGGGCCAAATGGGCCTGTAGTGGAACCATCCAGTTTATTAAAAAGATTCCTTAGAGGTAATTCATTTAAGTGAAGCATGCAGAGAACCCACAGCAAGGGGCGCTGAAGCCTTTCTTCGAAAAGTTTAATTACGTTGACGACAGCATCATCGCAGCCAATAGCCATCAAATTATCAAGTTTAATGTCCTTTGACAAAAGCAGATCAAAAATTACTTTTTCAATACTTTTAGACGTGCCATTTACCAATGTAAAGTGAATTTGTGTTTAAGTCCTAGAGAACTTCAAAGCCCTTAGGATACAGTTATTATTATGTTGCCTCTACAACATCTGCAAAGAAAACACACAGAAAAAAGTAATGAGTGGACTAATGTGGTAACCTTTGAGGTCGATGCGCGGGCTGTTACACTAAAAATAATTATGCAATATTTTCAGGTTTGTTATTGACGAAGTAAGACAACTTTTTTTTTGCTATTAGAAGTTGATTTGAAAATTTGACCCAGCCTTCTGTACAATGCTTTCATACCTTGCAGAAGGAGTCGAAATCTGCAAAGTTGTACAGCGGCTTTGCCGTATCCATTGCGTTGTACAAAATCTTTAAAAAAATCCTTCAACATGCAACACTTTGAAGCGGTCTTGGGCAAAACGTTATACTGAGGCTAGACTAAAGATTGCTTATGTAACATGAAACCAAACTGGACATAAGTATGCGAAATTAAAAAGTTATTTCATACAAACGACTCTCAGACATAAGTTTTGCTAGATTATTTTTTCTGACGAGAAAAACTGCAATATGAATGGACCGGATGGAAATATAGGTTATTGGAGGGGCGTGCCCCTTCTTCAAATTAAAAAGACCAAAATTTTGGAGACGGAGGTCTGATGTATGAGGAGCATTTTCAATAGACGGATGTCTAGATTTGATGATAGTTTCATCTAAAATTAAAAATGGCGACTATGTGCACCCATTGGAAACAAGTTTAATTTCTTTTTTGAGCTCATCACGGAAAACATTGGACTTACTATACATGTCATGATTTTGTCCATGCTCTCCAGACTTGAACCGAATGGAAAATCTCGGGGGAGAACTAACCAACCGGCTTTATAAAAATAATAAACAATTTGAATCTTTAAGTGAACTCAAATTTACAATTTAAGCCAAGACACTGTCTGCCACTGATCTCGTTATTAGTATTGACAAGAATTGAAAATCTTTATGCAGCAAGAGATAATTTGTTTGATTAAATTTTCATGTATTTTTGTTTTTACTTATCTTTTGAAGTTTTTTTTTATATAAAAAATTTTGTTAAACATCCATTATAGTTTTTGAACAATGAGAAAATTCTTTTTTTAAATACTATGTGCCGTTACTCTGAAAAATTCAACTCCATTGTTTTATTTCTCTATTTTATTCCCTGCAATTAATACGAATAAAATTTCACTTTCGTTTTCGCTAAACTGGCAGTTTTAAAGTTGTGTTATAAGTGTTGAAGAGAGTTTATCACTAAAATGTGGACCGCTCATGTTGAAGTTTGGTTAAAGTTATAACATTTCATTTAGAAACTCTGCCATAACTTAAATTGACAACAGCCAAGTCAGCTTTATTCAGGTAGTGCCAGAATTACAATAAATACAACACCAACAAACATCAACATGTATTTTGTTGGTAGAATTTACGAATAGTTGTAAAACTTTCGCCATTTTTATTTTTTTACTATAAGAAGTTATAACTCTAACGTCACTACGTGCACGGCGCCTTTAACAGACATATGTATATTTAAACAGCAAGTTTTAACTTCTTGCTTTACACAACGTTTCAAGTTAGGCGTAGACTACATGTTACACATACGAGTAAATTTTGTTTGATTACTGAAAGTTAACATTATACCGAAAAGTTACTGATAACTTAACAGCAGGTGTACCGTCATGATAAATTTCAAAGTGAACGTTTGTGAACATTTGCAGTTGCAAATGTTGAAAGTTGAATTTGCCTTCAAACACTCACAAGATTCTGGAAAGCTATTCATGTGGCCGTAAATTTGTTATCAGAGAAGGCGACTTTGTAAGCCCAACACAGCCAATCGAGGCAGGAGTTCCCCAAGGTAGCACTCTAGGACCCACTTTATATTTAATTTACGCTTCTGACATGCCAACCAGATCTGGTATTCACACTTCAACTTTTGCAGATGACACAGCATTCTGCAGTGTTCATGAAAACTATCAACTAGCTTCACGTAATTTACAGGAATTTATTTCAATATTAGAGAAATGGCTAAAATTTTGGAAATTCAAGGTTAATGCACAAAAATGAACTCATGTTACATTCACAATGCGTAAACAAATATGTTCTTCTATCCAATCTAACAACTCACCTATTCCGCAGCACAGTTAAGTCAATAACTTTGGTATTCACCTCAACCGAAGGCTGACGTGGTAGTCTTACATTGATGCGTAAGTCACTTTGTTAAATTGAAGGCAGCGCAACTAAATTGGCTTATTTGCAGAAATTCTAAATTGAAGTAAGATAGCAAACTTTTGTTATACAATGCAATTCTAAACCCCATATGGTGCTATGGAATTCAATTATGGGGCACCGCCGCAGCGTCTAACATTGAAAAAATTCAAAGGCGACAAAACAAAATTCTTCGAACAATTACTGCAGCTCCATGGTACGTAAAAAACAGCCGAGGTCACCAGGATCTGTGTATTCCACTGGTAACATATGAATTTTCAAACTATGCGAGCTTTGCACGAAACATACTTGATTTTTGTGGTCACACTCGGTTGAGAAGTAATGATACCCTTGCCACCATCAGAGCGTTAAGTAGGGGATTTTACCGCAAAATAAAACTTTTTGGCTAGCATCGGCTGTACTTAATTCATTTTTTGTATTTAGTATTAAGATTTGAGTACTTATTGTTAGTTCACATTGTGAAGATTCAATAAATAAATAAAAGCTAAAAAAAAGCTATATCTATAATTTTTACAGAGCAGCTGTTATTCCTAATATTTTATATACTGTGAATACCTAGCTACTCGGTACCGAGGCAGCTTTAACCAGGTAGTGGCAGAATTGCAATAAATACAAGATCAAAAAACGTTAACATGTATTTTGTTGGTAGAATTTACGAACAGTTGTCAAAATTTTGTTTGAAAACGCAAGGAAGTCTGTGTTTTTGATAAATTTACCGCAAAGGAAACGAAAGACAGCTGTGCCGTATTAAAGCTGCCTTGCTCGGTACTTTAGTTTCTGAAATTAATCTGAAATATTAATGCATTGTGTAGGCAGACTGTTATACACGTTTCAATTGTATTGTCAATTGAGTCTTTCAATTGAATTGGTTCTTGGGCACACTCTTCATAAACTGAATTGAAAAATTTTCATCCAACTATCAGATTCAATGAAATTAAAGATAATTTTAAAAATATTTAACGTTTTCTTTGCAAAAAAAAACTAAAAATAAAAATTTTGACAGCTGTTTAGGAGACTCGGACACACACAGCACACTCGAATTGAGAGACTTACTTTTCTTCAACCAACTCGACAACTGCCAAAATAATCAATTTACAAAGCCATACACGTCTTGATTTGCACAGCGACCGACCCAGTTGCCAACTGAGTTGAAGCCTGTGTTGGTTAAGCAGCTCTAATTAAAAATATATATATTATTCAAAAGTAGCTAATCACCTTTATAGTGTTTAGCATATTTCGACTACGTCTAGTACTAAATTAAATAAAATTGTAAAACTTTTCATTATTTTATTACAAGCCGTACTCGAAGAACGCCAGTCACGACAATGCTGAATATAAATTACCGTAATCACATTATTTTTATAATAATATATGTACGTATATGTACAAATTGTCCAAAATATATAAGGGCAGTTATTAAGTACTCATATATAACTACATATAGCAACAGTGCTTTTTTTTATCTTAGACCAGTGCTCAGGGGATAGCCCCTACATATGCAGTGCATTGTACTGGAACTAGGAAAATAGATTATGGGAAGGAGAAAAGGGGGAGAAATGTTTGTGAACTTAATACACGGAACGACCAAAACAAATGTTATCACAACGCTTAAAATGTTGAAATTAAATTAGTTAAAACTGATCAGTGCCCAGTGTATATACCTTCGACACTGCTCAGACTAACACAAATTAGTTCAAGACCGTAGGGTAATAAAATACATAGGAGGAACATAAAAAAGAAATTAATAATAACAAATAGAGAAAAAATAAACGGCAGTAAAAATAATAAAAAAACACGTGCAAATATGATGCAAAACAAAACTCTACCTATTCCGGTATAATTTCGTTTTTTACAAATTAATAATTAACATAAGTACAGGTATAGAACGGACGACAATGAAAAACACGTATGTACAGAACGAAAGACAAAACACTACTCTAACTTGCAAACTTTAGCTAGTAAAGTGCTCATTTAGTTTTTACCATTTTTTTTGAGAGTAGTTTTGAAAAATTTCTTGTTACTCTCTCGTTGCTCATTTTTACTAGTAAAATAAATGAACACACTTATAGGTAGAGAATAATTAAATGGCTCCGTGACAGCAGTTCATTACCCGAACTGAATTGAAAAACGCGAGTTCAAATTCCAGTGGGTGCTGATGAAAAGTGTAGCGACTACGAAACAGCTAGTTGTCCTCCAGCTAAAGATTTGATTATTATTTTCCTTGTCTTCTTCAATCAAAAATTATTGATCACAGCAAATTTGTATTTTAAAAAATCCTTCTTAAGAAAAACTTAGCAAAACTAAAGCTTGAAGCCCGATGTACAAAAACCAAAAAGCTATAGTTTTTTATTGAAAATTATTTATTTTTTAAGCTTGATGTCCGGATGAAAGTAGTATTAATTTTTATGCATCGCTAGTCATAATGGGCCAACTGGTCGTACTTTTCCTTGGGATGTTAGGTGTTATTTATTAATTAAATTAACTTTATTTTAAACTATTCATTTGTATGCAATAGTAAAGAGCAGGCGCGGATTCATCTGAAGCTCATGGAAAACAAAATTACAAATGTTTGTATTGGTATATCGCATTTTAGCAAAATAACAAAACATATCTATTTATCATTTGGACCGGCCCACTTATGAGACATGTAATTTTTTGTTTGGCACTTTGTGAGTGTAGAACTTTTATACTATTTCTATGATTTTTACTTTCCGGCAACAGAAAATTCTTTCCTGTTTTCAGCACTGAAAAAAATAAGCAGCAGATTAAGAAAAATTTGGGGTTTTTAAGTATTTTACGAACTTGAAGTTTTCTAACACTTTATAAGTTTATATGTACTTCCCAATTCTTTGCAAGTTCTGTATTACTTGCCAGTTATTGACTTTATAGTCTTTTAGAAGTAAACTAATTTGAATGGAGGTACATATGCCATATATTATTCACATTATTAAGATATTTCTTTTTGCTAGGAATGAGTTAGTAAGTGAGGTAATGGTTGCTTTATGTATATGCAACAAGAGGAACAATAACCTTTTAAGGGTAGCAAGCAAAACTCCCTGGAGTGTTCACTTTCCAAACATTCAACTTGTATTGCTACTTAAAATAATGAAATATTCAAGTAGAGCTGCCCACGACGCCAACGTGCAGTAAGGGAGAGAGAGAGAGGGAGCGAGAAAGTGTGGTGGTTGGGTTTGGTTTAAGCTCAGCAAGGGGTTAATTCGTTTTAGGTTTTAAGTAATTTTTACGCTGACTTTCTACGCAAATACGCTTAAGTATTAAGCCAAATGAAATTCAATTAAAGTTGTGTTAGCCAGCAAAACTATTTCCACTCGATTCAAAGACAAATGTTTAAAAAAGAAGTATGATACACCCTCTCTGAAATGTTGAATGTAAGGAATAAGAAAATAAAAGAATTATAGGAATACTTTTTTAATTTATAACAAAATTCATTCATTCATGGTGGGTCGTTTATTTCAACCAACGGTTGGTCGTACGTTTATTTGCCAGCTTAAATGTGTCTCTTATTGTGGCATCATTTATCAGTTACGCAGCATCTTTCATAATCAGGCCGGGCTAAAATGCAAATGATTCCACAAATCCAGCAAACACTTGTGAGCCAACACAGTTACTTACTTTCATATACATACATATACACTCATATTTGTATGTATACATGTACTTTTTGCATAAACTCACTCTTTTATTTTGAATGGAATTCAACCACACGTGGTTGATTCTTCAGCGTATTTCTTGCTGAAGAAGAAAACAGCGGCAATTTTAAATTTATTACCAACATTCAGCAATTTTTTAAAAAGTGAGTTAATTATTTAAATGATTTCACGTTCAGCTCATGCAAATAACCGCACACCCAGAAAGACTTGGAAAAACAGATCGAAAGTCTTCAAAAATATTTTAGTTACAAAAATAAATATATTACTCGAACTGAACTGAAAGAATTAAAATATAAGCAAGAGTGTAGTATATTCGGCTGGGCCGAATCTAAAATACTGTTCACAATGTAAATATATTACAAACCGTATATGTTACTAGACCGATATCGAAAATTTGCTTTTTCTGTAATTAAGTATGCTCTTTTTATAACCAAAACTGTTTTTAAGCAAATGAAATTGTTTAAGTTCGTTTACGCATCTTTTTCATGGAAAATCAGTTTATGCTATATCTCGGGTATATATGGACCGATTTTTTGTGGGTTGGTAACCTCCTTTTATTACCCGAACTACAAAAAAAGTTATTTATATTCACTTACGCGATATTTTCATTAAAAACAAGTAATAGTGTAGTATATTCGGCTGGGCCGAATTTAAAATACCCTTCACAATAGTCACGTATAGTATATATTACAAATTTGAACTAAATATGCTCGGATATATATGGACCGATATCGGGAAAAAATTTTTGCCTTGTTTCAAGGAAATTTTCATGAAAAACACGGTTTAAGCTCGGGTATATATTGACCGATATTGGAAATTATTATTTTCTGTATTTTAGTAACTTCCATATTCCTTATATTATCAGAACAGCTTTTAAGCAAAAAAAAAAGTTTTTTAGGTTCGCTTACTCGACATTTTCATGAAAAATTGGTTTTGCTATATTTCTGGTATATATGGAGTATTAATTTAGTAACCACTTTTTATAGCCAACAAAAAATTTTTTAAGTTGGTTTACGCGACATTTGCATGGAAAAATAGATTTAAGTTATATCTCGGGCCTATATTTTCTGTATTTTAGTAATCTTCTTATATTACCAAAACAGCTTTTAAGCAGAAAATTAATTTCTTTAAGGTCGCTTACTCAACATTTTCATGAAACATCGGTTTAGACTATATCTCGGTTATATATGGACCGACATCGAGAATTTTCATTTTCTGTATTTTAGTTACCTCCTTTTATTACCAGGGCTACTTTTAAGCAAAAAAAATTTTTTAAGTTAGCTTACGCGACATTTACATGAAAAAATCGTTTTAGGCTATATCTCGGGTACATGGACCAATATCGAAAATTTTCATTTTCTGTATTTTGAAAATCTCCTTATATAACCAGGACTGCTTTTAAGCAAATAAAGTTCTTTAAATTCGCTCACGCGACATTTACATGAAAAAAATCGGTTTAGGCTACATCTCGGGTATATATCGACCGATATAGGGAAAACATTTTTTTTTTTTGCTTTTAATCGCTGTGCCAAATAATTGTGTCAAGCTTGAAGCAGAACAAATAATGTTTTTTTTTCAAAAATGTTCGTACAAATTTGCAAAAAAAAAAATTGATTTTTTCGGAATTTTGGATATATCTCAGCTGTATGTGAACCGATATTTCTGAATTTCAATAGCAAACCCATGAATCGATGGAGTAATAATGCAGTGAAAAGTTTCTAAATCTACATCTTCACGCAAAACTCCACAAAAAATCTCCACAACAGCTCTTGAATTTAATGTTTTAATGTAGTCGTCACCAGTGCAGATGCTTTCGACAATATCGAACAGCGGTATTAAATCAAATATTACTCTACGAGTATCTTCCTGGCGTGTTTCAATAAATACAACTTTTGTTGCTGAGTTTCAAGCAAAGTGAATTAGTTTTTAGAATTAATTCGCCTTGTTTTAAACGTTTTTGTGCGCTTACGAGTAATACAGTAATATCACTTTCAATAAAAGTTCTTAATACAATGCTTATTATACACATAAACTATGCATATCGTTGATCTCATGTAGAAAGGTCCTAACAAACATAATTGTAATTTTACAGGACACGGAAAAATCGCAATGAAAACTGTATACTTAGCTACATCTAAAAGTAACTTTTTTTTATTATTTAATTAGATCTTTGTGACACTGTGTACTTGTGTGAAACGTAGTAGAATTCCTAACAAAGTTCAATTCAGGGAAAATGCTAGTTAGGGCCTTCTGAACGAGAGCGACGATATGTAGTTATTTCTCATAAAGAATGAAGGAAAATAATTTGGTATGATGTAACATAATTATGTACGTAGTGAGTAAACTTGAAGAAACTGAGATTTACATTGTCTGAATACTAGACATTTCGAAATTTGCTGTTAGTTTTATTTTTATACCCTTCACAAAAATGTTAAGGGTATATATAAGTTTGTGATTCCGTTTGTAATTTCTACAGTTTTTTTTTTTGCGGCCCTATAAAGTATATATATTCTGATTCAGAATTAATGGAAGAGTCGATTAAGCGATGTCCGTCTGTTGGTCGTTGAAATGCCGTTTCTGAGAAAACCATTAGACATAGAAACTTTTTTCTTTCACCATTCTATTACTGCGTATTGCCATGTGTTTGCTATTGAAATTCAGTAATATCAGTTCACGTATAGCTGAGATATATTCAAAATTCCGAAAAGCCATTAATTTTTGCAATTTTGTCTAAAAATTTTTGACAAAAAAAGTTGTTTGTTTTGCTTCAAACTTCACACACTCATTAAGCATAGTGATTAAAAAACAAAAAAAAAAAAAAAATTTCAGATATCGGTCTGTATATACCCGAGATATAGCCCAAATCGGGTTTTTCATAAAAATGTCGCGTAAGCGAACTGAAACAACTTTTTTTGCTCAAAAGCAGTTTTGGTAATGAAATAAGGTTATATAAATATGGAAAATAAAAATTTCCGATATCGGTCCATATATACCCGAGATATAGCCCAAATCGGTTTTTTCATGAAAATGTCGCGTAAGCGAACTTAAACAACTTTTTTGTGCTCAAAAGCAGTTCTGGTAATGAAATAAGGTTATATAAATATGGAAAATAAAAATTTTCGATATCGGTCCATATATATCCAAGATATAGCCTAGACCGGGGTTTTCATGAAAATATCGCGTAAGCGAACTTAAACAACTTTTTTTGCTCAAAAGCAGTTTTGGTAATGAAATAGGGTTATATAAATATGAAAAATGAAAGTTTTCGATATCGGTCCATATATACCCGAGATATAGCCTAGACCGGGTTTTATATATAAAAGTGTCGCGTAAGCGAACTTAAACAACTTTTTTGTGCTCAAAAACAGTTCTGGTAATGATATAAAGTTATATAAATATGGAAAATGAAAATTCCCGATATCGGTCCATATATACCCGAGATATAGCCTAAACCAGGGTTTTCATGAAAACGCCGCGTAAGCGAACTTAAACAACTTTTTTTGCTTAAAAACAGTGTTGGTAATAAAATAAAGTTATATAAGTATGGAAAATGAAAATTTCCGATATCGGTTCATATATACACGAGATATAGCTTTAACCGGGTTTTTAATGAAAATTTTTTTTGCTTAAAAGCAGTTCTGGTAATTAAAGAAGGCTATATAAATATGGAAAAGAAATTTCCGATATCGGTCCATATATACCCGATATATAGCCTAACCGGTTTTTTGATGAACACGCGGCGTAAGCGAACTTAAACAACTTTTGTTTTTGCTTACAAGCAGTTCTGGTAATAAAATCAGGTTGTATAAATATGGAAAATGGAAATTTCCGATATCGGTCCATATATACCCGAGACCAGGATTTTCATGAAAATGCTTAAACAACTTTTTTGTGCTCAAAAGCAGTTTTGGTTATAAAATAATTTTATATAATTATGGAAAATTAAAATTTCCGATATCGGTTCATATATACCCCAGACATAGCTTAGAACGAGGTTTGAATGAAAATGTCGCATAAACGAACTTAAATAACTTTTTTGTAGCAGTTCTGGTAATGAACTAATGTTATATAAATATGGATAATGAAAATTTTCCAGCCAAGATATAGCCAGATCTGATTTTTTCATTAACATTTTTTTTTTGCTGAAAAGCAATTCTCGTTATAAAAGAAGGTTACTAAAATACAGAAAGTAGAAAATTCCGATATCGGTTCATATATAACCGAGCATATTTAGGTCACATTTTTAAATATACTATACATACACGTGACTATCGTGAAGGGTATTTTAGATTCGGCCCAGCAGAATATACTACACTCTTACTTGTTATATTTGTGTTTTAAGAACATAAATTATTGGCAAAACACCACTTACAATGTACACCATCATATATACGATAACCAAATTTTTCTTATGACTATCTTTGTCTTTCGATGTTTATTCAAGCACTGATATACATGTATATAAGTATGTGTATCTGGGTTACTTGCATATACATACATATGTTTTGAGTATTAATACCCAGCCAGTATTCTATGAAATTTTAAAACGAAAACAAATCCCATTTCCGATTTTGAAGTCAACTGTCGAGTCGGAAATTTTTATAATTTTTATTACGGTCAAGCTTGAGGTACATTTTGCGTAACGACGCTAGTGAGCTCGATGTTGCCCGCACGAATTACAAAGTGACCAGAATTTTTGCGGCGCTGGCATGCTGTCAAAGAACTCCGGCTTCAAGTTCGCCATCCTGGAGTGGTGTTCTTGCCAGCAGTCCTACCTTTGGCTCTGTACGTCCATGAATTAAACATTCATGCCAGCTTATTGCATGCTGAACCAATTATGCTGAAAAAATTGTATAAAAAAGAGCCCGAAGAAGAACAATCTGGTTCCAAGTGACTAAAAATAAAAATATTCCCGCGGCGTTACTGTAGACAATAGTAAGCAATACTTCTTCAACCGTTTGGCTGATGTATTGTGTTTTGCTGCTACCCACACTCAGGGAGTTTACTTAAGTTTAACTCTGCCATTATGTCTTATGACGAGGATTTTAATCTTCGAGTTATTACAATAAAAAATATTTGCCGAATATCTAACCTCGGTGAAAAAGATTTTATAACCCCAATTTTCGCATCTTCCTCATGCCCTGTTGCTTATCATTAAAGATAGTTTAAGTCGCAAAAGCTTGAATTTTTCTCAAATTCTTTCATGATTTTTTCCAGGATATTACTTTGTTATTTGTAAATATTTCGGATGGTCGCTATAAAAAACTATTCGCATAATCAGCTTATGGTATATATAAAAAAATTGTGCAAGAATTTTTTCTTATCTTGGAACAGTACTCAGGGGATGACCCTTATATATGCAGTACATTGTTATGGAAGTAGAAAAATAGAGTATGAAGAGGAGGAAAGAGGGAGTAGTAATTGGGAACGTTTGACTTGAACCTATTAATAAGAACACGGAAAGACCAAAACATATGAGAGAGAATTAAAAATGTTGGAATTAGTTAAAACTGATCAGCGCGCAGTGTATATAGTTTCGACGCTGTTCGACAGCGTCAACAACAAAAATTAGCTCAACACTTTCCACAGTACGTGATAATGAATTACATTAAAATAAAGAATGTAGGTATAAAGAGAACGGAGGACAGTGTGAAACACGTATACGAGTATACAGGCTGAAAGACAAAATACTACTTATTCCTGCGCGCTATTTGTTCCAGTGTAATTTGGTTTCAAAATATTAATAATGAATGATGTATGTATATACGAGTAGAAAATATAGAAGACTATAAGAAACACGTGTGCAACAGAATGGAATACAAAATACTATCCGTTTGATATCAGGGATATATTTCAAGTACAAGATACAAAATACTTTCCAGCTGCGTATTTCAAATACAAAATACTTTCAAGTTGAGTATTTCAAATACAAAATACTTTCAAGCTGCGTATATCAAATACAAAATACAACTAAAAAATACGCATACATTTTGTATTTTGGTCCTAAATATGTGTCTCTCTGGTTTTAGATACATATTTGATTTTACATATGCATTTAAATTTAGTAAAAGTTAGTTGTATATTTCCACATAAAATACAAAAGGATGTAACTGACAAATTATTGAAAGCCTATTAATATTTGTGGATAGTTGTATTATCGATAATAACACCTCATTTAATAAAAAATTACGGTCTAGAAAATGGTTCTCAGTTACGCTGTTTTGCGTCTTAGGCGACAGTATGTATGTTCATACTTATAGCTGCATATACTCGTATACATTGAAAATTAGAAATAAAGTTGCGTAATATTATATAAAAATGTTTTATTTTTTTATTATGTACATTTAATGCTACATGGGCTGAAAAGTCCTGGGCCTAACACATAGATGGGGCTAGTTTTATTCTAGCCACCTTTTTTCAGTTAATACTAACCTTCAGCTGTTAAAATTCCATGATATTCTATTTATTAGTTTGTGAGTTGTTGTGTTAAGAGTGATATTATTTTTGTTATTTTCAAAACAAAGGATCAAAAACCATTTCGTGTAGCAATGCAAAGCTGCTTCTTAATGGGGAAAAATACCGTTCATGCGAAGCAATGGCTTGAAAAGTGTTATGGAGACTCCGCTCCATCAGAAACAACAATAAATCGTTCGCTTTGAATGATCGAAAAGTGAAGTTGCGTGAGTTAGCTGACATCGTAAGATATCAAAAGAACGTGGTGGCTTTATATTGCATAAACATTTGACTATGACAGAGCGCTGTTCAAAGTGGGTGCCGCGTTTGCTCACTCTTGACCAAAAACAAGAACGTGCTAATTATTCTGAGCAGTGTTTGGCCATGTGTAAACATAACAAACCGGAAATTTTGCGTCGATATGTGATAATGGCTGCAACATGGATCCATCACTTCACTTCGGAATGAAAACGATCGTCATATGGGCGAACAGCAACTGCTGAACCTCGCCCAAATGCACAATAATCGGCTGAAAAGGTTACGGCCTCGGTATTTTGGGATGTGCGTGGTGAGAAAGGAAATACTATTAACAGTGAATATTATGTAGCGTTGTTGGTGCGTTTGCAGGCCGAAATTGCAAAGAAACGATCGCATATGGCAAAGAAAAAATGTTGTTTCATCAAGACAACGCACCGTGACACAAGTCAAATAACACAATGCCAAAACTACATGAATTGAACATTGAATTGCTGACACATCCACCATATTCGCCAGATTTGCATTTTAGCGACTACTGGCTATTCGCAGACCTGAAAAAATTGATCGCCCGTAAGAAATTTCGCACGAATGAAGAAGTTATCACTGAAACTAAAGGCCTATTTTGAAGCAAAAAATAAATCGTTCTACAAAAGTGGTGTTGAAATGTTAGAGCGGCGCTAGAATGATTGCGTTGCTCTTGATGGAGGTTACGTTGATGAATAAAGCTAACTTTGAACCAAAAAAAACTGAGTTTTCTTTGTTAGGCCCGGGACATTTCAGCCCATGCATTATTATATACATTTTACATATAGTATACACGTATGACATACGTATGTATATTGATATGATTGTTGTAACCTTAAAAGCTGGGAAATTAAAGGAACAGAGCTAATATTTAGGATTTGATAGATAGTAAATAAAATCATTCGGCAAAAAAGGTATTTCCATTAATAAAAACTAGATATAATTATTAATTAGTCATCCGACAAACAACCTCTTGTTGGGAAGTGAACAAAACCTGCTGAGGAAAGTAATCTTTCTACGGGTCCTGAGGAACACAAGGTGGTATTAAATTCCATAAATGCATTTTTGGTACTTGGGTAATTTTCCAGAATGGCAAGTTCCTTGCTTTCATCATTTAGAAACCGATAAACTCAAGTTCCAAATTTGATTCACGAGGTTGATCATCTTGTTGTCCACAAAAGCAATAAAATCTTTATCATATTTACTGCAACTACTACTTCTTTTGCTGCATCCAGGCATGGTTTTACGTATTTTGTCATTTTTCTCCAAGGCATCTATTACAATATTTTGAACTGTTTGCCTTTCATTTACTGAGATACTTTCTGGTAACCAGCGCATTTTGAAAGTAGGGTGAAAACATGACGCTCTATTTTCTTCAGGTGTCAGCATGAGAAACTCATTAAACCTCCTTTCCAAGCTCTCCATTAAGTTTACTAAAATACCACTGAACTAAAATACATGCCTCAAATTATTGTATTTGTAGTCGATCTAATCTGGTTTTTACGGACATTAAGGTAGGCAAAAATTTTCCATAATAACAATTATTTCACTATAAATAATCCAAAGCGTTGGGAAAAAGCAGGTGGCGAATAAGCTGAGTTGCAGTCTTGCAAAATGATAAACATTTTAATGGTCATAGTTTCTTGCGATTTTAGCTTTTATGTGAAACAACTTACGAGTATTTTCAATTTATTATAATAAATAAATGTATTTTTGAGACATATGTATTTGAAATACAAAATACTTTCAAGTCGTGTATTTGAAATATAAATACAAAATACGTATTACAAATATGGAGTTTTAAGAGTTTCAATTTGAAAAAGTCATATCTTTTGTGTCCCAACGGCAAGCAACCACATAGAAATTTGAGAATCGTTCCAAAAACGATGGAGCTTATTGTATTGAATTTTATGGTCCACTGGCTTGCAAAAACAAAATTAGGGCCTAATTATAATCTCAAATATAAATTTTAAGCCCGGTTTATATATAGCATAGTTATGCTGGCACAAACAGAGCCTTAATTTTTTTAACTCCGTTTAATTTCATTACTTCAAGATGGTTTTACTTGTGGGATTATTTTTCTAACTTATCTACCTACACCCGGGCTCCGTATTTGCTCCCTGACGTCAGTGTCTTATATCGGGTGGTTAAATTTCAAGGGCCGATGTTGAATGTGAACCACACCAAATTTATTTATTTATTTAGTAACTATACAGTTGCAAAGTAAATTTGCAATGTATAGGATGCACAGCATGGGCGGGGTGACAAAGACCATAATGCCCAAGATGGTATTAACAGTACTTTTGTAGCGTAGCTGTGACTAACTATAACGACCTATGCCTTCACATAGGAAGTTTCCACGTGGTTAACAATGGATAACCTCTAAAAAACTGTAAACCAATACAGTTAGTTGAGGCAAACCGTTAACCAGTGCGAGCGAGACGCAAAACTCTCGAAGACCGAACAACAAACACAAGCCTGACCGCACTTAAGAAATAATTACGATGACGCGAGAGCTGTTCTTCAGCCCAGAGCTGCTTTACGACTGAACACACCAAATTTTATTTGACATTTCTCTATTTCAGACTTATTCAATTTGAATTATGGAGAGATACACAACCCAACAACGTGTTAAAGTTATCCAGACTTATTATGAAAATTTTCGAAGAAAGTCATCTTCAGTGATGAGGCACATTTTCACCTCAGTGGATTCGTCAATAAACAGAATTGCCGCATTTGGGCGAATGAGAATCCAAGAGTGACTTTCGAAAAACCAATGCACCCACAAAGAGTGACTGTTTGGTGCGGTTTATGTGCTGGCGGCATCATCGGGCCGTATTTTTTCCAAAATGAGGCCGGTCAGGCAGTTACTGTGAATGGTGTTCGCTATCGTGAGATGATAACGAACTTTTTATGGCCCGAATTGGAAGATATGGATGTAGACGATATGTGGTTTCAGCAGGACGGTGCCACTTGCCACACAGCTAACGAAGCAATTGCTCTTTTGCGCAACAAATTCAATGGCCGTGTTATCTCACGTAATGGCGATGTCAATTGGCCGCCAAGATCATGTGATTTGGCACCGTTGGACTTTTTTCTTTGGGGTTACTTGAAAGAAAAGGTGTACGTCGATAAGCTAGCAACAATTCGGCACATTAACGGCATAGAACCTCCATTATACCTCAGGGTTATCGAAAATTTGGACCACCGGATGGAGGTGTGCCGCCGCGGTTGCGGCGCCCATTTGGCCGATATTTTATTCCATACATAATTGAGTAATACCAGTATATCATAATAAAATAAAATTACAATAATTTCCTAAATAGTTTGTGTTTTATTCAATTTCAACATCGGCCCTTGAAATTTAACCACCTTTACTATTATTTATAATATTGTCAAGAAAATTACTAAAATCGAAAAACATTGAGATAAAATGTTAAACAAAATATGTAGATAACCTTTTTGCAATAATAAAGAAATCTGACGAGTCAATTATATTAGAAACACTAAACAGATACCACAACAATATAAAATTTACGACTGAAAAAGAAGAGAATGAAGAAATGCCCTACTTAGACATTAATATAATTAGCAACAACGGCAAAACAATTACAAACTGATACCAAAAACCCATTTCTTCAGGAAGAATGATAAATTACAATTCGACCCAACCACCGCAAGTAAAAATAAACACCGCAACTAACTTCATAAAGAAGGTGACAGAAGATTTCAGAAAGAAAATATAAACAAAATAAGAAACATATTAAAGAAAAATATTTATCCCACCCACATAACAAACAACCTGATTGATAAAATATTAACTAATAATAAGAAAACCCAAAACATACACAGAAAAAAATAGATGAGATTTTTTTCAATCAAGTTATGTTATTAATAAAAAACCATCAATTTAATAAAATTTGCATTGACTTAATTAAATTATTATTAATAATGAATTTTTGGAAATATCTCTTAATAAAATGCAGTTAATAAAAAGTTTTCCGAATTATTGATTGTTATTCAATAAATAAATTTAAAAGGTTGTCATATAACAGTGAAGACCCGTTGTTTCTTTAACAATTTTTTTTGTTAAGTATATTTTACATATTAACAACAATTTTTTTCAACTCAATAATTTTTGCTTTTAAGTGAAAAAGCTATTTCTACTTTATAATTTGAATTATCAATCCGGCAAAAAATCTTTTTTACAGGAAATTTGATAAAAATAGTGAAATTTTTTTTATCAATATGGCATCTATTTTTTTCTGTGTAGCACAAAAAGAAGAATTGATGTTCTACAGCTTGCCGTATATACCAAAATTAACTGAAAAGAGAACATTAAAAAAAGGTATAACACTGAAGAAAACAACAAAAATAGCGTACAAATCAAATAAAACAAGTTAAAAACAAATAATGTAGTTTATAAAATTAAGTGCAAGAGCAATGAAAAAGAGTAAAGAGTAAATGAGCATATATCATATATTAAAAAAGAGAAAAAGACAACGGAACTATCACAACACGCAATAGAATGCAAACTACATGTTTTGAAAACATCAAAATATTGGACAGAGAGAAAAAGAAAACAAAAGATACACACTGGAAATACTGGGTGGCCCAGAAAGACCGAAGTGGTGTGAATTCCTTATAACTTTTTTATTATAATTTTTTTTTTCTTTTCTTTTCAGTATTTTGTAAAGAAGACTTGGATAATTTATAATGGAGCAATACACAATTGAACAACGTGCCCAAATTGTTGAAATTTACTTTTCAAATCAACGGTCCATTGTGTTGACTCAGCGTGCATACCGTCGTCAATTTAATGTGCGGGTTGCACCCTCTCAGTCAACAATAAACCGTCTGGTTGCAAATTTTCGAGAACAAGGAGCAGTAAGGAACCTTCCTGGTCCCGGCAGACACCGAACTGTCCACACGGCTGACAATATTCAAGTGGTACAGGAGAGTATTCGGGAGGATCCAGAAACATCAACCAGGAGACGTTCGTCACAACTGGGCCTCTCAAGGACGTCGCTGCAGCGAATTTTGCACACCATAGGATTGTTTCCATACAAAATTCAACTTGTCCAAGAATTGAAACCAACAGATTACCAGCAACGACTTGACTATGCAATTTATTTCCAGCAAAAAGCACAAGAGAATCCAAATTTTATTCATAACTTAATAATGAGTGACGAAGCCCATTTTCAATTAAATGGGTTCGTTAACAAGCAAAACTGTAGGATATGGGCTACGGAAAACCCGAGAGTACTTCATCAACGACAATTGCACCCAGTTAAGTGTACCGTTTGGTGCGGTGTTTCTTCAGAAAGGATCATTGGCCCATTTTTTTTTGAAAATGAACAAGGTGTCGCCATTTCCGTCAATGGTGATCGATATCGGGCCATGTTGCAAAATTTTGTAAGGCCAGCCGTGGAAAACGATCCGCAAATATGGTTCCAACAGGATGGAGCCACAGCGCACACTGCGAGGGCCACAATGACTCTTTTACGCGACATCTTTGGTGAAAGAATAATTTCTCGTAACAGCAATTTTAATTGGCCTCCGCGTTCCCCGGATTTAACCGCTCCAGACTGTTTTCTTTGGGGCTATTTAAAAGGAAAAGTTTATGTTAATAAGCCTAGGACTATTGAGGAGTTAAAAACCAATATTCGAGAAGAAATTAACAACATACCACCGGAAGTTTTGCGAAAGGTCATGGAAAATGTGTTGGAAAGAGCACATTTGTGCGAAGCAGAATATGGCCACCACTTGCGGGATATCATTTTTAATAACTAATCCAAAAATATTCCCCATAAATTTAATGTATTTAAAAAAAAAAATTAAAAAAATATCTCTTAAATAAAAAGTTATAAGCAATTCACACCACTTCGGTCTTTCTGGGCCACCCTGTACAAACTACAATGAACACAAAAGACTACAAAGCCAATACGAAACTACAATATTCTGCAGCAATAGACTATTAAAAGTTCTGTGATATTAGGGTTAAGTTTGACAAAGAATATTTGTGTTGTTTTTTTTTAATATATTTTGTTTCATGTAATTAGATGTGCAAGTATATAACTACATGTTTGTAAAGTCCAGTTTTTATTAAGTTAACCAACAAAAATTGTAAGTTAAACTTGTAAAAAATATTCCACTATGTATGTAAGGATAATAGAGGGTTAAGATGTCATTGCTTTATATTCACCACATTGATTGCTGAAGAAACACCTGACAAGAGAGTTAGTTAGTTGATTTGCAGTAGAAGTTTCAAGCGGTCGTAATAAAACTGATATACCAAGTTGTTTAAAAAAGCTGTGTAGATTTTCCTACAATAAAGTTGTTTAATTTTTTCTGATACCTATTTCTTAGTATAATTACTTAATATAATTAATCGTTTAAAAGCCAAACATTTAATTTTTATTTTCTTGCATTAAATAATTACATCATCTAAATAAAATTGTTATTGAACTGAAATTAAAACTAAACCTAAATTTTGTGTTTCTAATTTAATAAACAATAACCATTACATGTATGATAACTAATTTATTGTTTGTTAGATCCCTAATAAACACATACCCCTGAAGAAGCTTGTAAAAAACGAGCGAAACGTTGGGTGACAAAATAAAATGAAATAGTTTTATTTTATTTTATTCGTTTTTGGACTGACCATAATTAGCCCGTGGAAAACCCACTATTTTTAAATATAAAATTAAAATATGGTCAAAAATACTTGAACGTAATAAAAAAATTATATTTAAGTAGAACAAGAAGAGGTTCTTAAAATCTTTGTTAATATATTGTTAAGAATTTTTATCACATCTAACCCAATGTGCAGCTGTCCAGCTCCTTGCTAGAATTGTATAACACATTAATACAAATAAGATAAAGCTAAAAACATAATACACAAACAAACATGATTTAAAGTACGTAAAATTCCAAGTAAATCTAAAAATGATCATTGGTTTTCCTGTATTCTTCGTAATCTTGGCGTTCTTTTTACCCTTGTTTGTTGTTGTGACTTGCAAATCGCAAGTATATGTGTAAATGTGTATATGCGAAAGAATAATATTTATACATTGAGTCTAGAATTATGAATAGCTAAAAAATTCACGTCGATTGTAGAAACTGATAAAGACGTATAAATATCAGGTAGGTCGACGGGAGTGAGTCAGTTTATTTGTAAGACTTGTGCAAGACAGTTATAAGTCAGTGTGGTTGTACACAGTGGTATCAAATGTAAATAAAGTTGTGAATTATTTAAGTACTTTGTAAAGAACACGTGCGAATGTCATTATTTCATTCACAATTGAAGAATCAGCAAAAGTGTTTTAGAGACAAAAACGTAACAATATGTATGTGTTATTATAAGCAAATTTGAAATATGATTGAAGGAAATAAATTTAGTTGAATTAAAATATCTGAAGTAAGGTAATAGCAGTTCCAAGGTGTTTTTTTTCCTTATTGTACTATGTAACATTATAAATACAAAAAAATTCTCGTTAAATTATTTGATTTTTGTTATGGACCCGCGCAATGGACCAGTCTGGGGTTCTCTGCCAAAAGTAGACGAAAACGAATCGTTTTATGATTTTACAAAACAGTCTGCTAAATACTGACCGGGTACATATGTGTGCACGAGTACAAATGCATACATGTATGTATATGTGTACAGGGTGGTGATATTTTTTATGATGTTAAAAGGTTTGTCATTTTGGTAGTGCCAGACAAAAAGTCGACATTCCACCAACCAACGAACTTAATTAATTTATGCGAGGTCGCTAAAGCACCCAAAAAAGACAACAAAACTCAAACCATAGTCGGCCAGCAAAACTGTAAATGAGAGGAAGGATGAACGAAGAAAAAGGCCAACACATGGTCATATGGTAAAAAAAAGACAAAAAAGCAAAAGATACAAAAAAAATGCATTTATAGAATTTTTCACAGGCTTTAGGTTTATTTAAAAAAAAAAAAAAAAAAAAAAAAGAAACAACACTAACAACAACATCAATACTTACGATTGTTGTGATGATGCGAATGAAACTTCATTTCAATTCATTTTATTTGAAAACGAACCTAATTTTAAAATTAATGAGCAGTATTTTGATGAGAGATATAAAGAAAAGATAAGAAAACTCAGTGATGTTGATGTACGTATGTTTTGTTCATATACATGTATATGATACGAGTATTTGGGTTAAGAAACAGTCGAACAACCAACTGACTAAGCCAATCCTTTTAGCTTTTGAACAACTTGCAGCAGATTGCAGTATACTCATGCCTATAGATATTTCGAATCGAATACTTATAAAATTATACAAAAGTAAATCACATGTTTATTAGCGCTTATTTGGTTTGTTACATCTTCAAAAATGTATTCACAAAACTATCCTTAAGCCAAGTATACTGAACCCATTTTCAATGTCTTTCAAAACTTTAAAAGCCATCAATTAAACCCATCAGCTCAATGGACACAAATAAGCGAAAACAAACGATACTGAGTTGCAGTTTTTTTTCGTATACCGCCACAGCTTCAAAGATCATACATACGTTAAGAAATCCTTTTTGAATTCCACACAATCTTGATTTTATAACTGACTTTTTTGAGCGTTTTTTGTTATTGTTGTTTAATACTGAACATTTTTTTATCGTTCTGAACATAATTTGTGTTTAGAGCTTCTTTAGCTTATAAACGATTGCAAATTATTATGCTATTGAAATTAGTTGTAACGCTGCGTGAAAATAAAAGTAATTTTTTTTTTAATTTGGAAAAATTTTAAAATAAACCACTTTTATGTACATACTGTTCAAACTTAATTTTTTTTAACAATTCAATTATTTATTATATCTTCTCGAAGAACTTACAATAAGTATGCAAATCTTATAACTAAAATTAATTAATTAATATAGAAAAAAAATTAATTAATATTGAAAAATTTTATTTACTTAGGTTCAGCCAATGCCAGACGAAAAGTTGCTTCTTGCGTGTATTTTGTTGGTAAAGGGACTTAATTTGAATAAAACAAAAATAATAGAAAGAAGGTAAAAACCTACAAATATATAAAATTCCAAAAATGAGTTGCAGAGTTGCCATATGAAAAAAGCCGTAGGCATTTCAGCAGACACATGCGGACTTTGAGTGCAAAACTGGTGTGGCGATATCCAAAAATATTTTATGTGTCCCGGCCTTAAGACTCACTTCAAACACAACAAGAATACTTTGAATCATAAATATATAACGAATACTAGTAAATAATTCGTTCAGCTTAAGGTCCTTTATGTTTTTTTTTAATCTTGAATGTATTTTTCAATATTTCGTCTTCCTTTGGAAGACTTCTTCAGGAAAATTTGTTTTTTTTTTTTTTGTGTGTAACTTCAATACAAAATATATAACGAACCATAAATGTAAACCCTCTTTTCTGCAATAACCCCTAGAATTACGGGGGGAAAATGGCGTAAGCAAAGTTGTACTCGTGCGAGAATGTATATCTCGTCGAGTTGCATGAAAATAAATAATATATGCCCGTTTTCTGCTCTTTTTGAAAACCATTCGTATTTGATAGCATTAACTCCTAAGTATTTTTTACAGATTTTTCCCAAAACGGCTTTCAAATAGCTAGATATCCTAAATATTTCCGTTATCAGAAGATGGGATAAACTGAAGACTCTAATCCAACAGTTCTCCATGCCATGGAAAGATTACTTTAAAGCGCTTTGGAAACTAATGGAAAAACTTGTCCCAGAATATTGGAGATTTGAGCTTTAATCGACGGTGGCTTGCTTAAGTAGAGCATACTTATCTGGGTTCGGATGGTAACTTATAAACCTCTGATATGAGAATCGAATGTGAAATAATTACGACGCCGATAGTCAAATTGGGGTTTTTACCCTTCATGGATAAAATAACTTCCTAAGCGCTCAGATAATTTTACTTATTTCTAACTCTTTTCTTTAATAACTAGCATTTAACTTCAAAATCTATTGCTCTTCGCAATTTTTATTTACGTTTTTTACATTTAGACCAAAGCCCAGGCTATCATCAACTCCCACACAGGATATTCACACTACTCGTAAGACTTACAGATGTCGCAGTTGAGATATATACGGATGTGTCTTATAAAAAACGTTGCATGGAGTAAGATTCCATCAGAAGATTTTCAGGATAAACGCGAAGGAAAAAGTCTAGGTGGTCTAAACTCAAGAATTATCCAGCTCGTAGGACCATGGACAAAATTTGCTCTTAGCTGTGACAGCAACTTTGTGCCAAAAAATTCTGTTTTGGATGGTGAATATATATAATTAAATTGGATTGTGTTAAGTATATATGAGATATGGGGAAAAGGAAATAAAAAAATGGGGTTTACTATTTTTCAATAAAATCTGTTTATTAAGCAAGGTGAAGCCCATTTTTTGTTCTAGAAATAAACTCAAAGTTCTTGGTACTGATGACTGTAAGAATTGCACGAGTCGCAAAGAAAAATACACGAATAATACAATGCTGAAATCCACTTGCGTGAGTTGCAAGAAAAGCACATATAATCATAACTTAACTTAAAAATAGTAAAAGGTAAATAACCGGATACAACAAAACTTAATCTTGACAGTAAGGTATATTTACTTCTTTATTACCTTCTACATTGTTCATGAAGTTCCAGACTCAAGTGTACCAACGTAATTACTACGCACAAACAAACACACGCTTACGAAACAGCAGTAAAGTCATTGGCGGTTCATTTACTTAGAATTTTGCGTTCTTTAGGTCATGTAGGTTGTTTTTTTGTGAATTAACAATATTTATAATAATTCATTTAATATCTCAACTGCAGACAACTTGATATAGCAATAATGTCTCTATTGAACTGACTAAAATAGGTGTCAGTCTAAACTAAACATAAATCATTTAACATCTGAAAAAATAGTGCAGGAAGGAGCGAAGAAGCTTATCGGTGACAGTAGGGTATCCAACTCCATGGATTCACTGGAGCATCGCCGCAATCTGTGGTGTTGTACTCTGTTCTATCGATACTACAATGTTCTGATGAGATAAGTGATATTGTACGGTTGATCTGTGGAAGAAGTTGCCTGCAGACGTGTTTTCTGTCACATATAACGTTGGAAAATTCAAATCAAAACAAAAATCAAACATCCACAAACACTACTCCTTCTTTCCTCCTCCACATAACCTATTTTCCTAGTTACGGTACAATGCACTGCATATGTAGGGGCCATCCCCTGAGTACTGGTCCAAGAAAAAAAATGACCGCCAATTAAAAAAGTGTAACAAATTTAAAGAGTTATACCTCTGTAAAAACACACTTAATTATTTTTCATAACGACTTAAACTATGACCAAAATACTGTGCACAGTGCGCACTAATGTTGTTATAACAATATCGCTCTTTTATTGCAGCATAGTCATAACTAGAAAAAATCTTAGAAAATTTTTTTAGGAGATGTCACCTAAATGAAATAGTTTAAAAATAATTTGAATAAATTTCTGGCGTAATATGAAAGGTAGTATTATTAAGAATTCTGCATTGTTAACTCGAAAAGCTAATTTTTTGAGATATGGCTATGTTGCAATAAAGGAGCGACATGTGCTACAAGTATTTGCCTGTATTAGATTTTCCCTTTGGTTTTTGATAGCAGTTAAGAAGGGTGAGTGCTTTATTCAGAAATTTTGTCCAGAGATACTGAGCTTACATCAAAATAAAGCATTTAACAGATAAAAGATAGCAGGCAAACAACTACAATCTTCAACAATAGAAATCATGAAATGATTGTATAAATGGCACCACGGCTACCTGACAACATGACTGAATTTGTAGCTTTCGTCAAATTAAACTAATTTTTAACTCTTCTAATGACAATAACAAAGGTAGTTCTGCCTACCTAATATAATATCTGAAACACAACTTAATATACTAGAAAAACTCCGAAAAAGCTAGTGGCATCACTGAAAGAGAAGATACAGCTGATAATCTCTTTCTACATTTTGCATTAAATTCATTTTAGTTTTTTTTTTTTTTTTGTCATTACTATAATTATATCAAAAGTACAGATCAGATGCGTATTATGCATCTGCCGCTTCTAAAGTAATTAAATGACTGACAATACGGCAATAATTATATATAGCTAGCGGAATTTGTAGCCGTGCAGCGGGTAGCCTGCTGTCTTCATTGTGGGTAAAACATTATGATTGATAATCTCCCATTTTTGACAGCAATTTTTTATTTTTGATAGGTCTTCTATATTTCATAAACCTAAGTCACGTACTGAGATTATTGACCACATACAATCGTTGCTGGCAACGAGTAAATATATGCAAAACTTTTTACGTGGAATGTGACAAAATATGAAAGCAATAATAAATAGTGGAGCAACATCTCCCGTTATGGTTCAAAATGGTTCAGTAAATATAAACAATGCTATTAGTTCAAAGCTTATTCCTTTTTCAAAGCAATCTTTATTTTTTTTTAATCTGCCCTTCTAATTAAAGCATTTAATATTTGTTTTAACAATTATCACTTCTTTAGATGCTGGAGTTGCAACAACAATCAAATCATTATTTTTTTCGTATTCTCACCACTTAAGTTGTTAAGTACTGCTTTAAAAAATTCAAAATGTTTAAATAATAAATGCAGGACAATCATCCCAGGAATGTCATATCCAGACGCACAAACATAAGTGTTAAATAAATGTGTAGAACATTTAACACTTGGCCTCTTTTGGAAACTTTCTTCTGTTTAAAAATTTTTTATCTGCATTAATGCGAAGTAAGTGTTGTAGTAAAAGTAAAACTTTTAACTGACTTTTAAATATTTAATGTCAATTACATAGAAAGTAAAATGTACAATACGACAAAAAAAATGTTTAAAATCATAAAAAAGCCGAAGCGACATTTCCATTAAAATTAAAAACTTCAAACACAGACGACACTTGACTCAAATGTCTTAGATGTGTTATAGCATAAGAGTATTCGTATCATAAATATTTTATGATACCAATTACAAAGCACTTAACTTTTATTAAATTTAATATAAAACAATTCTATGCTGCCAAAAATCAGAGAAAAAAGTTAAAGTTTCATACTTTTTTGTCCGTTTTTACCAAATATTCTATCTTGCTAAAATGCGGAGTTTATTGCCAAAAAATTTAACGTCTACAATGGCAGCCACTTTAACCCTGTTGCTATAAAACAGCACTAAAACTCCCTCCACGAAGTAATAAAATCAATGTTTTTAATTCTTTTTTTTTTGTACTTCATTGTCTTTAAATTTATGACCACGGAGCAAAGTGTTTTACTATCTGGACATTTATTATAACTTGGAAACGCAATCGCTCGATATGATCGTTTCTTTTTCTCATGTTTTATTTCTATTTTTGTTTGACCAAAGCGTGTGCCAATATATTTTTACAAACATTCTCTCACTAAAATAGATATACGAGTACATATATGTATGTATCTATTAAATGTTTATAGCTTTGAGAATATGCATTCATCTAGGGAATGAATATGTTCTTCCAAAAATCAAAAGCAAACATTTTCACATTCCCTTGTGACTTAAAGGTAAAGAAGTATATTTTCAAAAATAAAAAAATTATAATTTTACCCACAAACCTAACCAACAGCGAATGCAAAATACTAGTATTATTGTAAATTCATCGTCGGACGCTCGATATGCGAAAAATACCGCACAAAGCGCCTCACGCTTAATTCACAATAATACTTTAGTATCTGCGATTCAGTATTGTTTAAGCTATTTCTTAAAACTATTTCGTTATTTCAATAACGAAGCGTTTTTTTTAGTTTTGTAAACTATATTTTTCACTCTTTAATCCAGAATCCTGTAAGAGCTCGTTTTTAATTTTTTTTACCTATATGTATTCAAACCATATTTATTGAAAGACTTCTATGATCTTATAATTCTATATGTTGCTGCGAATATAGGTAAAATTTTTAAAATTAATCACCTGAAAACTATCCCTACCACCAGGTCCGACATTACCGTTTTTGTTTTAGATACACCTTCCATGGCAAAAAAAAAAATAAACTTCAGCAATACCCAAAATCCCACTTCTACTGAAGCAATACCTGCTATTTAGATTTCCGTACTAAAGAAAATGCCCGTTAATTAATCAGATACACGTTCCATGCCAAAAACGCGCATCGAATATGAAAAACCGGTTACGAATCTGTTAGCAAACGTGTTCCGAATTTTTGGGAATTCCCAAAATCCAGGTTTCTATTCTCTAATATCCCCCTCACTTCCCTGGAAACAATATGGCTACTTCAATTTTACCACTAGAGCAAATGACCGTTAATAGTTCAGATAGACGTTTCACGGCGAAAAATGCGCACTGAATATGAAAAACCGGTTGCAAGCTGGTTTGCGAAGTGCTTCCGATTTTTTTTTTTTTGGTATTTCCCAATATCTGCTTCAGCAATCGCCAAAGTCCCCCTATTTAATCGGAAGCAATACGGCAACTAAAATTTTCGTACTTAAGCGAAGGAATGTTATTAGTTGCACGGCAAGAATGAGCACCGAACGCGAAAAACAAGTTTTGACCCGGTTAGCAAAGCGGTTCCAAGTTTTTTATTGAACTCCTAAAATCGGCTTCAGGAATCGCTAAATATCCCTACTTCTCCGAAAGCAATACGGCAACTGTGATTTTGAACTAAAGCGTATGACTGTGAATACTTCAGATATACGTTGAACGACAAAAACGCGCACCGAATATTATTTTTTTTTTCATTTTTTTTAGTTTTTATATATTTATTGAATCTTCACAATGTGAACTAACAATAAGTCTTCAAATTTTAATACTAAATATAAAAATAACTAAGTTGCGCCAATGGTAGACAAAAAGTTTATCTTGCGCCATTTATATAGGTGAAATCACTTATTTAACGCTCTGATGGTGGCAAGGATATACCTTTTTCTCAACCGAGTGTGGCCGCTAAAATTAAGTATGTTTCGTGCAAGAGGGTTTGGGTGAAGTTCCAGTTTGCTGACATGCCTTGTCGCAGACTTTGAAAATTCATTTTTTACCAGTGGAATACACAGATTCTGGTAATGCAGTAATTGTTCGAAGAGTATGATTTTGTCGCCTTTGAATTTTTTCAATGTTTGACACTGAGGCGGTACCCCATAATTGAATTCCGCAGCACTATATAGGCTTTAGTATTGCGTTGTATACCATAAGTTTGCAATTTAACTTCAATGTAGAATTTCTGCCCATAAGCCAATTTAATTGCTCTGCTTTTAATTTCAACTGAGTGACTTTCGCATCAATGTGAGACTAGCCTACGGTCGAGGAGAGTACTGAGGTACTTGAATTCATAATGCGATAGGCAAACATGTCTCTTTTCGCAGCGTGAATGTAACATGAGACCATTTTTGTTCATTAACTTTGATTTTCCAAATCATTGCTTTAATATTGAAATATAGTCCCGTAAATTTTGTGAAGCTAATTGATGGTTTCCATGAACGATGCGGAATGCTGTGTCATTTGCAAAAGTTGAACTGTGAATACCAGATCTGGGTGTCATGTCAGAAGAGTAAATTAAATATAAAGTGGGTCCCAGAATGCTACCTTGATGAACTCCTGCCTCGATTTGCTATGTTGGGCTTACAAAGTCGCCTTCTCTGATAACAAATTTACGACCACATAAATAGCTTTCCAGAAGTTTGTGAGTGTTTGCAAGCAAATTCAACTTTATTTTGCACATTTATCCCTCGTGCCATTTTTAATCAAAAGCTTGGGATATATCAATGTCCTCAACATCAATTTTCGTGCTGAAGCAGCGGCAGGCAATAACCCGAAGGAAAAGAACCTCCAAATTAAAAATGAAATAACGCCCAAAAATTGCGCGCTTTATTTCATTTCAAAGAAATGAAATAACGGCCCATTATTGGGGCCTTATTTATTCTGAAATAAAACCCGAAATTTTAAATGAAATAACCCCTAAAACAAATTTTAAATTTCAACGTCAAAAGTTTTATATAAAATTGCAAAAAAAAAAACTGTAAAGGTTAAGTAAATATTTGAGTAGTTTTTTAACTATAGCGCGGCATCATGGACAACTGTAATTTTCAAAACCTTTAGATATAGCATTTGTCATTGATTTGGCATTGCATTCAAGTCATATTTTAAGTATTTGCATTAAATGTGCACAATATTTGGAGCTTTGTCCTTACAAATTGCGTACGCGTTAAAGTTCATTATTTCGTGCGAAATTCTTTCAAATTGGATACAAAATGTTTCGTATGAAATATTTGCGAAACAAGTTTAGAAATGTAGTACTGAGTTTTTAAAGCGGAAAACACACAAAATGTATCTGCAACATGTTTTAATTTAAAATTGTTTCTGGGATTATTTGTTTTTTCAGCTACGAAATAGCATAAGCAAAGCTTTTTTCGCACGAAATACATACGTGTATACTTAATATTAAAAAATAAACATGAATAAGAGAAAAAATAGACAACACTGAGTACATCTCAATTTCTTCGTACGAAATAAGTAGTGTTGCTGAAAAATTTTCGCACATTCAATCTCAATACTAGGCTTTAGAGTATACAATCTAAGAACATAAAACATTTTTTAAGCACTAAAACCTTTGCGTTAATATTTTTTGTGTAATTTGATTGAATGCAATTAAACCCAAGTGAAGTATTAAGTTATTTCAGTATATATAGGGTATCCCAGAACACAACGTCAAGGCGAAACCGGGTGACTGGATTGATTGGAACCTTCTGCAATAAAGCGAATGACTGTTCAGTTCTGTTCACGGTAAAAACGCCCACCGAATATGAAAACCTAAATATTGGCCGAGTTTTTTGGAAAGCAATACTACAATTTCAATTTTCGCACAAAAGCGACAACACTGTTATATGGCATTGGTTTCGAGAGTTGCAAACAAACGATATAATTAACGTAAAATAAAACCTTTTATTGGCTGGACTTAGTTAATATTTTGTATTAAGTATAAATATTTGAATACTTGTTGTTGAGTAGATTCAATAAGTAAATAAAAGCTAAAAATGTTTCAATTCTTACTACTTCAGTATTCCCTTAGGCCTGGAAGACTGCTCGGGTGGTACCCATTCCTAAGTCTGGAGTCATTAGGAGTGTCGATGACCTACGTCCTATATCTATTCTTCCCGCTTTGTCTAAAGTGGTCGAACATTTAATTAAGAAACAAATTCTGTCTTTTTGTGAAGCGAGTATATCGGGTTCTCAATATGCCTTTCGGCGCAATTTTAATACCACATCGTTATTGCTGAATTTGACAGATGACATTAGGACGTATGAGAATAATGGGAAGTTATCACTGCTAGTTTCGCTTGACTTAACTAAAGCCTTCAATTCAATTTGCCATTTGACAATGATCAACAAACTGAGACAGCGGTACTCTTTTTTTGGATCGGCTTGCAAGCTAATTTATTAATTTCTCAGTGGTAGGCAACAGTTTGTGGACTTGAACGGAGTCTACTCCAGTTGTTTGCCCCTTGTCTCGGGGTCCCCCAGGGTTCGGTCCTAGGGACATTGTTATTCATATTATACGTGAATGATGTAGTTGAAGTGTTTCAACCTGGTGTCTGTAAACCATTCCTCTTTGCTGATGATATTCTGCTCTTATTTAGTGCGGATCGTGACTCGGCCGATGCTTTAGAATACTTGGTAAATTCTTCTCTCAATAGTGTTTCTGACTGGGCGAATGCGAACTGCCTTGAAATAAATTTGTGGGCGCCCTATTGAATTTGTCACTCATCATAGATGTTTAGGTGTTATTATTGATGACCAACTTAAATTTGAGCCCCACATTAATATGGTGCATCAGAAAGTGCGGAGGATTTACTCCTTGAGGATTTACTCCTTGAGTATTTATTTACCATTTTCGGTTAGGTGACATGTAGCTAGAGCCTTGATGATGCCTTTTATCTTATACGGACTAGAAGTGGTATCGGGTACTATTTCTACTAATCTGGTAAAGCTGTGTAGGGTCGTGAATTCTTTTGTTAGATATGTTTTATTGAATTTGTCACTCATCATAGATGTTTAGGTGTTATTATTGATGACCAACTTAAATTTGAGCCCCACATTAATATGGTGCATCAGAAAGTGCGGAGGATTTACTCCTTGAGGATTTACTCCTTGAGTATTTATTTACCATTTTCGGTTAGGTGACATGTAGCTAGAGCCTTGATGATGCCTTTTATCTTATACGGACTAGAAGTGGTATCGGGTACTATTTCTACTAATCTGGTAAAGCTGTGTAGGGTCGTGAATTCTTTTGTTAGATATGTTTTTTCTGTTCGCAGACGAGAACATGTGTCTGATTTCGTGGTTAAATTTCTTGATTTTTCGTTTTTGGATTTTATTAGGTATCGCAATGTTGCTTTTTTCTACAAAACGTTTAGAGAGGCGAATGTCGTACATCTTTGTAATCGCTTTCATTTTTCTCGATCGACTCGGAACAAACAAATCTTAATCCCTCGAATTAATTGTTCTACCTTTAGCAGAGCCTTCATTATGAGAATTGCTCGCTGGTGGAATGTGTTGCCGCATGAGCTAAGAATCTTTTCACATTCTAATCATGTATTTCGACTTAAGCTTCGACAACATCTGACCCTGACTCATCTGCCGTGATTATCTTTTTGTTTGTGTGTGGAGTTGCGCTATTATTACTGGTTGCCATACTTATATTTGTATATGTTCTAGGGCTGGGGAGTCTCGAAAGGAAAGGAAATGAAATTGAAGTAATCCTCTTGATATTTGCTGTTTTTTTCTCTATCTTATTTTAGTATGTTGTTACTTTTTAAGTTGACTGATATAATTGAGTTGTATTGAAGACTGAATTAAGAAGAATGAATATAATTTTCTATGATGTCTGTTTCATTAATGATATTAAATTACATTGTAAATTGAATTGCATTATATAAGGATTTGAATTGTATTATTATTTGAGTTACTCAGGTATATGCACTTATTAATCTAGCTGTGCAGTACTACTTTATTTTGGCCTTGATGGCTTTTGTACTGCAATATGTCATAAATAAATAAATAAAAAAAAAAATAATAAATAAAAATAAAAACACACAAGTGAAGCTAATGGTGTTTTCTTTTCTGATAAAAAATGCTGCCCTTTAAATGTTTATCATTTTTTTCCGATTACCATCACCCTTAAAAAGTTGTGCATGTGTTATTAGAACAAAAGAACAAAAAATATTTAAAGTGGCATTTAATAATAATGTACACTTAGCGTTTCAAATATATCATGACTACTTTTAACATACCAACGTTTTAATCACTATTTTTATCTTATAAAAATAGTGATTAGAGCACCGTTTACTCATCTACAATAACAAAAGAATTTCATATTTGCATAAACACGTATGAAACAAAGATGTAAAAAATGGCAGTATCTCCACCTTACTCGAAGTGCAGTGCCAGTTTTAAGTGCAACATGTTTTGAAAAGAACATGATACCCTTTAATAGTGTATCAAATTTTTTAGAAAAGAACGTGTTGAACCACCATATTAGCATAGGTGTAACATTTTTATCAGAAAAGAAAACACTATAATATAAACGTGTTAGAAAGCGAATTTCACCTGTTAATCGTACACATTCATTTGGGCTCCAACTGTTCAATGAACTTGCAGAACATATAATTGTTGTTTGTGTTTTAATATTTAATAAAATTTAATATTTAATAAAAAATATTTAATAAAAAATACACTTGTTTTCAAGCTGTAATCATGTTGATTTAATGCAAAATTATCATGTTAGATAAAATAAGGACTAAACAAATTGAACTATTTTCCAAAAATTTTACATTGTGTAAATTAAATTTGTGTAAATTAAATATTAATTTTAAAAATTTCTTTCTACATTGAAAAACTACGCTTCGTTACGGTAATAACATTAATAACGTGAAAAGTTTCATTTCGGTTATCAAAGCTTCATAATTTTTTTCAACTCCATTATTGTTACGAAAATCGTTTTACTCGTGTTAAGAAAAACTTTTGCTTGAACATGGAAGGATATCGTTATAGCTAGTGCAGTAAATTTAATAAAGAAAAATTGATCATACCGAGTGCAGCTTTTAGTATTCAATTATTTTTGATATCTTCTTTTGTGGAGAGTTTTTGTAATAAAGAAAAATCTGTCTTGGCTGAAAGTGGAGTCAAACTCATAACCTGACAAATAACATCATGTAACTTTTTACCTCATAAACGAACAAATTTCATTGTCGGATTGTTATTACTTTAATAAAAAAATATTCATAACCCGAATGAAACTTTATGTTGGTGCAAAAAAAGGTAAAAATCGTAACATCAATGTAAAAAATCGTTATATATACGAACGGTTTTCTATCAGTGTATTGAATTGTGATGGGAAAGCGCCGAATAATAAAGTTTGTTATAGAGACATACTGTAGTGTTATTTAAAATTAGCAGGGACCACTAAATAGTGGTTAAAACCACGTGCGTTGTTTCCCGCAATGTTCATTCGCAGCCAGTCTATACATTTAGAACCTATGTCATTTAATAACGAATAGACACCCATACACATCAAAGATCTATGTGAACATATGCAGCAGAATTCGATGCAGTTGATTTGTCGTCGTTTACAAGAACTCAGCCTAATACTTAGCGCTCCTATAAAATTCAACTTACTGGTAGACAATAATATATAGTCACTAAGTCGGACGTGGAACACATAAATAGTGACTATAATTTTCTACAAAAACTCATGTCCTATTAGATCTAGCATGAAAAAATTTGCTAACATGGTACGCTATAAATTAACATAAGATACAGTAGCGCCCAATGCACCCCGAAAAGGATACAGTTGGGTTTGGATTATATTCTGATAGTATCATCGGTTTACATATCTTTCCGAACGACATTCGGCTTCTGTTTAAAAGGAAAAAGTGGCAAAATTTAATAAAAATAATTTGTCTCTCCCCGACTCCACTCCAACCGATGGACGGTACCATGTGCAATAATACTAGACAACCAGACAAACAGATACGTCAGAATATTTATATAATTTTCATTGACTTTAGATTTTGGTGTATGCAAACAAAACATAAACAAACACTAAAGCTCAAGAACACTTGTCTACAACATGCATACAAATATAAACATTTGTAACTTCAATTCAAAAATATCCATAAAATACTAAAAGACTGTGGGTACTTGTGCACACTTAACCCAATTGACAATCATTTACAATCGCAAAAAAGGCGGGTACTGCACGCAAAGAAAAGGCATTTCAAAGAGTCTGGTTATAGCAACATTAGTATATACGGCATAACATTGAGAATTATTTGTTTTTAATATATACTTAGCTGGTGAGGCCTAACTTTTTTTATGTCAATAAAAACGCAAAATCTTTATTACATATTTTTCCCAACGTTTCGTGAATTTTATGTTCACAAAATCCCCTGAAGAAGTGAACATAAAATTCACGAAACGTTGGGAAAAATATGTAATAAAGATTTTGCATTTTTATTGACATAAAAATTTGAGAATTATTGTTAAAATCAGCTTATTATCGATTTAATTATAGCACCATGCCCAGGCCTATGCGCTTGATGCTCAATTGTTTTTGTAAAAGCGCTTAGCTATAGGGCTGTGCAGTTTAATACTCACATACTACGCTCAGCACTAGAAATGGAAAAACGCAAACAACTTCATCTTATATATTTTTTTGCACCACACAAGAGCAAAGCAATAACACTTTCGCATGTTTTGCTGGTAAACATTGACGACAGCGATTATCAGTGTGAATTTTGTTTTTGTAAATTGTTTTGATTTTTACAACTAAAAATATTAAATAAAGGTAGTTTTTCCTTAAATGTATTGGTGTTTACTCTTCCATATAGAACTTTTGGGCACCACTGAATTATAGTTTACTTCACCGTAAATATGTTTTCGTCTATCAATTTCAGAATATGGTTACATGCGTTATTAGTTTTGCATTTAATTTATTATTTTTTTTTTTTTTTACAACAGCTTTTACGAAATACGAAAACATTAGTATTTACAATTTATTCTTATAACAGCACAGACAGCATAAGCTTTAAGTGTAATATATTCAAGATGCGCATTAAAGTTAAGTTCACAATCTAACACAATACCAAGATCTAACATTTGACTTACAACTTTTAAATTATTATCATTTAATTTATACTGGAAAACTTTAGTTACTAATACTTGACTTATGAAAGGTCATTTGGCAGCACTTATTAACATTTAAAGGTACCAAGAGGATATTTTATCGATACTAAATTGAAGTGACAGCAAATCAGTATTTGATCTCATTTCTTTAAAAACTTTGCGATCATCAGCATATAATAAAAACTGAGACCCATATCATATCATATATATTCGTAAATGTAAGGGAGGTTGTTGCGCAACCAATGTCATGCATTCCTTTTCTTGAGTTTGGTTGGTTGCCAAGTAAAACTGAGAAACTCCTTCCCACCTATGCTCTAGAAAGCAGAGTACAGCAGTTTGACAATGTCAAGACAATAAATAAGACATACGACAATTTTTTACTAATTACATCTCATCTATTCAGAGCATAAAAGCTGCCAACTTGTATGAGGCATTTAGTCAGTCCTTTTGGCCATAATTAGCATTTCCAGTACCAAATTTAAGCTGACAAATTTCCACTCCGACGGGGTTTGCCTTAGAATTACATCGCAACTACAGTTTCCACATCTCTTTTTACCTTTTTCGCAATAGCAAAAATCGAAATATGCCAATATCATTCATATGAAGAAAGCAACACATTATTTTTGACCACAATCAACCTTCGCTTTTCCAAAGGTTTTTATGTTCATCGTTTACCTATGACCACCCGGGTGGTATTGAACATTTTTACGTATAAATATAGGCGATGCACAGATGTTTGTCTCATATATTTGTAGGTATGTATGTAAATACTACAAGTTGATCTGTTCTCTTTTTGGAATGCTTTTCTCTAACGGTAAATCAAATAATCAAGTTGATCTGTACTCTCTTCTGGAATGCCACAATGGACAACTTTTTCACAACTCTTTTGCTCGCCAATGAGCTAGCTACTTGAAAGTTATCGGTCGTATGTTCTTGAAGATTTTAAACCATTCCGAAGCCGCGAAGCCACGTCTAGCTTATTTAGTCTCTCCAAGGGTGTAACTTTGGTATCGTATGTTCCTGCGAAAAACAAGTCGGGTGTTTTGTTGTCTATAATGCATAAAGATAAAACTATATGCGGTACACAAAACAAGCCAGAAATAATTTTGTATTATAACGAACCCAAGGGAGGGGTGGATACCATGGATAGAATGTTGCCACAATATTCCACAAAGCGAGCAACATTTCGGTGACCATTAGATGTTTTTTAATATTTTGAACATAGCAGCTCATGCCTTATTTATCATCTGTAAAGAAAATGTTGACTTATGCCGTCCTCTGATATTGACTTATGCCGTCCTCTGATGTAGACTTATGCCGTCTTCTGATATTGACCAAGTCCGAAATCCCTCAAATCACTGGCAGATTTTCTATAAGAACAGCCATGGAAAAAAACATATACGAGAAAATTTACCAAATCTTTAACTTTCATGTGAACCATTCACGGATCAGGGTGCGGACTTTGAAGCTAATGAAGTGCCAGAAAGGGATGCAATTGGTCGTATAAAAATGAAAAGCAGAGGCAAGTTTGCGTTAAATGCAAGAAGCCTATTTGTGCTGAGCACATCGCCTGCCAAACTAAATGTGGCAAATGCCATTAACCCCCATACTACATTTTTATCCAATGAAAATAAAAAATAAAATTCAAAATCTTAATAAAAACAAAAAATTGTTTGTATCTACCGAGGTGAGTTAAGTGTTTTTAAACAATTCTAAGGAACTAAAAAATTTGTTCAGTGAGTCTAAATTTCATTTACGTCTAAGAATAATTAAAAAAGTTATTAAAAAAAATTAAATCCAAATGACTACCCGGTTGGGCATTGGTAAAGCGAAAGTTAAACTGAAATGCAGAAAAATGATCACGTGCCTTTTCTATTCGTCTTCATATCTTACTGCCTGGCTCACGATGTCGTTTCGTAAACGTTTGCCATGATATTTAAGCTGAAAAAACCTATTCCGACGCCGTTTATAAGCTTTATTTTTCCCTGATCTTGTCTCATTTGCCTTGTTTACCTCCGATACCACTTATTTTTAATATGAAACATTAGCGAACGTTGACGCAACGACATCGTGAGCCAAGCAGTAAATATTTGAGTATACTTGAGACTAATAATTTTTTTTCAAAAAAATAATTTCAATTTCAATAAATGAATACAAAATAACATTAGTCTCTTTTGTTACCTCAAAATTATCTTTTTGTTTTCTTTTTTCTTCTACAGTAACCTTTATTATTGTACCCATATAAGCTGGTCAGTTTTTTGAGCCATCCAGTAATTCCTCAGTTAACAGTCTATCTGATCCTTTTGAATCTAAATAGATGATTTACATTATGTTGCCATCAACGCGACTAATAAGACGACTTTTTAAGAATATATGTTGCAGACCCCTGGACACCTGGGATGTGTTTAAATGCAAGTGTATGTACTGTCAAATATAATTCATCATTTTTTACATCTCTCCATAAACAGAAGCAAAACATCACCACCGTCATCCCCATCCTAAACTTCATCGCCATTATTATCTTTAAAAGCCATATCCCAATCAAAGTTTTGTCAACAACCACCATTTATTTATTGTGTCGTAAAGCAGAAGAGAAAGAAAAAGATACTCGTATCACTGTTAACAAGTCACTAAGAACAAACTCATCCCGATGATAATGCACTACTTTGGAGTTTATTTACTTTTAGGCCTGAGTTACATTGCTAACATTTTTGTGCTTCCTTTATCTCTGTTGGCTTGTTTAACGAGCAAAAGCCAAGTGCAGCAGGGAAAAGTCATCCATATCGTCAGCGGTATTTTCATTAGTTAGAAAAGTTATTTTGTGCTTTTTTTTGCTTTGTATATCTCGCTTAGACAACAGGCAGACAGACACGCGTTCATTATTACGTTGAGTGAGATACAATTTTAGTGTGTGATGATGATGACAGGTCATCAGGACAGGTTTTCCAGAAAGCACAAGTATAACAAGGGGTGATTTATTCCACAGATTCATATCATGTATGGAAGGAAGTATGTTGGAGTGTGTGTTCTACAAATGTGTGTATTTAAAAATATTTATGAGTAATTCAGATACATACTCGTATAAATATTTTGACTTTGAAGCAATTTGTTATTTAACATTGTCAAAACAATGATAGACAGCAATTTTTAAGTCCCTTTTAAGAACGTTAAGTACATATGTATTTAGAAATACAAATTTCTATTACTTGAGATTATGGAAAATAACATGCATTAAACTTTAGTTCAGACATTAAAGTTCATATAAATCTTAACTTTTCACATAAACTTTTGAAAATGAATGCAGACTGTGATTGAAAAAATTTGAAAACGGCCTAACCAACATAATATTATCTTTGAGTCAGAAGTAGCAAAAAAAAAAAAAATAGTTTAAGAATAAATCTCCAGCGTCAGTTAAATTTGAGTTTTGGAAGTAATTACGTTTTTTTTTATACATAATTGATTAATGTGAAGCGTTTAAGAAGGAACAATATCTGTGCTCCTACGTCTATTTTTTATGGAGACTTAATTTAATTAATACTATGTATGAGAAAGAGCTTAGGAACTTTATGCTCTACATCCAATAACCAGAGTTCGTCTTTAATTAAATGAAGAACAATATATATGTATATCGTACACTACATTATAAACAGCCAGAAATAATTTCAAATTTCTCAAAATCGCTTCAATTTTCTTTTAAACTTCTAATTTTAAAGAGGCATCGGCGCAATTATAATCTCTTCAATTTATCCATTCTATCTCTTTTGTTTTTTTACGCAAATAATTTACACTTGCGTGCTTTGTGCAAAGTTATACATTCCTTACTGAGTTTTACATTTCAACCACAGCCAGAACGTTACAAACTAGATAGGCACCTCAACCATGATCAGCCTGGGTTGAACAGTAAGCAGAACTACCCGGGGGCCATGCTGATCCCCGTTCTGCCAATTTAAAGCCTTGGTTAATAGCAAGGAGGCCATCACAACATAAGTCATCGGGCTTCCTAAAATTTTATTTTCTACAACAAGCAAGGGACCCCTTCCACTCTTTACCCGAAAAACAGAATGCCCCGGTTAGGAATCCTGATCACCGGGCGAGACCTGACTGAACAGTTTTGAAAAAGATTTACATCAGCACATGCCTTGCGCCCTTATCTGATGATGGACCAGTTCCACGGAGTGAATTATTCACGGTTCACCAGCACCCCGTGTGGTTTACTAGGCTCACACAGGTAGCAATTCTTGCCATATGTTTGCGGCCATATGAACAACTTCTTGTTAAGGAGTTCGAGCCTTCTAATACCTCCTGTATTTATTTTCCCAGCAATCAATGGAAGACTAGGTTCAATGAGTTGGTAGGTCGAAGCCCACTAAGAGCCCATAAGCCAACTCACCCCTCAACCATCACCACTGGTTTCTCACAGTACAGGTATCTGTTGTAAAGGCAACAGACCTTCGGGAGTTTGTTAGTTTCCAAAAAAAGCCACGGCAAACAATTATCATGGATACTAATACTCCCTTCATTCGTTTTAGGTTTCAACCACAGCCAGAACGTTACAAACAAGGTAGACACCTCAAACATGATCAGCCTGGGTTGAACTGTAAGCAGATCTACCCGGGGGCCATGATGATCCCCTTTCTGCCAATTTAAACCCTTGGTAAGGGTTTCGGAAGCCAACACAACATAAGTCATGCGGCTTCCTAGAGTTTTAATTGCTACAAGAAACGAGGGACCCCTTCCCCTCTATACCCGAAAAAACAGAGTGCCCTAGTTAGTAATACGCCAAGGCGAAACCTGTTCCCCGTGGGAAGGCCTAACTGAACACTTGAAAAGTAATATTATTCGCGTTAACTGAGAAATTTCAAAAGCATTACTAAAAGTAGAGTTCTAAAATTAGATTTGCCGAATTAGCCGACTGCACGGTAGTTATATATTAGAATAATATAGTCTTGTAAGCCGTTATCAAGCTATGACGGGATACTCATGAGTAGCGATTAATCTTTGAGGTAAAATTATCTAGGTCTGTAAAAATTCCCTGCGTGGTGGAACGGAAAAACTGAACAAGAGAAGTGCGTCAAATAAATATTAACCTTTCTTTGTGTATAAAACAATGGATTTTCTTCGAAGCACATTTTTCTTAAATATTTTACTTTACAACACTTTTAGAAAACTGTCACTTTATTACGTGCTCTATATATTAAAACATTGGTTCTTATTGCTTCATGCAAAAGCTGAGGTAAAAAATCTTCAGGAATTCCATTGCAACAATTCTGCAGAGCGAAAATACGTTTAGATTTTCTAGGTTGCTTCGTATGGTAATTTTATAACGGTAAATGTAGTGGAGTTTAAACTTCAAACAGCCACAAAGCTTTTGTGTCTAAGCGGATTGTAAGGATTTTCTATTTTATTTTATATTTGATAGGCCTATATCTTCTGAACGAGCTATAGTTCTTGTATATCGATCAAAAAATTGCTAAGAAACCATATTTTTAACATATAATATCGTTTTGGACAAAATATGACACAAATCACAGATATTTTGTGTCAACTGTATAGTTTTTGAGAGTAAAATGTAAATACACATGATTTCATGGCTATAATATTATATAAATTATAATAGTTGAATTTTGCTCCTAAACAAGATGTTCTGTGGGGAAGTGTAATAACCTTCTTTCATTTGAAGAAAACAGCTAAAAGTTATCGATTGTACTAGTAGCTGGATCAAGACGCACCAACACAGAAAACTTGTGAAGAAGTCCGGTCAGACGAAAACGTTTGAAGATAGACGGCGGTTGTTTCGAACTCAAGAATAACCTGCATTATTATTGGAACATTCAAAAGCAAGGAAATTGGGTCCCATAAGCATTGAATTGAAAAAGAGACGTTGAAAGATGATTTTGCATGTCTGAAATGATGCTTGAACGTTACAAGAAGAAATTATTTTTGCATCGTAATGTTACTGGTGGTAAAAAATTGATACAGTGCTAGAAATTATATATAAATCTCGATCAACTAGCCAAATCAACACTGATGCCCAATATTCATGACGCCAAGGTAATGCTTAGTACTTGGTGGCATCAGAAGCATATTTTATATTATGAGCTGCTGAAGTTGGATCACCCGATCACAGGGAGGATGTACCGTAGTCAATTGATTCGGAGGAATAAGTGCGAAACGACCAGATACGAGGCCATAATCTTTCATCGTGACTACACTCGGCCACATGTTGCAAGACTGGTCAAAAACTATTTGGAAAGCAGTGGATGGAATCAGAATCATGACGTTGCTTATTTCATTCTTTACCTCAAAAGTGGAGCAGACGTATGCTACCAGAAAGATGGGGAAAAGTAATGTCTAATGAAGGGAAATACTTTGAATAATGTATCATCTTATTTTATTACGAGTATTATAATAAAGGCATTTTTCACGCAAAAGAATCATCATTATTAACTTTTGCACCCAATACATAAAAGAAAATACATGGAAATTTGCTTTTTCGAAATAAATAAGTTGCGTTGAGTTTTGAGTTTTTACTTGTTTGTTTTTTTATGTACTGTAGAAATATTTTTGTCTTCTCTGCTGATTGTAATTTTTTCTGCCAGTGAAGGACAAATGAAGTGTAACTTGTTTCATTTATGCAATTTTTTCTTTTCAGTGCAAACTTAGAACATTAATTGTATTTCTTTTTAATTTTTAATCAACTCTTCTAAATTGTAATCGCCAGAAGACAGCATCATATACATAAATAAGCGATAAAATTTATTTCATATACATGCATACTTAGATACATATGCTGATACAAATATTTACATATATACATTTACAAATTTAGCTTACCGAATTTTTTGTGCTGATAGTCATTTGTCAACAACATGACAATTTCATTATTTGATCATAAATAATAGACAGTAGCTGTTAAAGAATTGAAAAAGAAGCATTCAACTAATTAATAGACGACGATATGATGACAACACACACATCTACTCGTACACACTTGAATTAGGCAGGACTCTAACCTCGTTTTGGGGTTCACAAGCAGCACCCTTTTCACAGTTCACACTAATATGTTTCCTCAGAAACTGAGCAGCCAGTAGGCATTATGCGCCAAATTAAATTCAACCTCAATTGAGGGTTCATTTTCATTACTTTTTCTTCTGTTTTTAAATGATTAAAAAGAACAAAATAATGTGATATGAGTTCGTATTGTTTTAACAAGGATGAACATAGATTGTATGGAAGTATTTGCCAAATGATACTTTAATAATTTTACCACTTAATTTATAACAAAAACGAATGACAGAGTCGAAACAATGTTCGAGTAAGAGAAATCATTATTTCATTTACACCCTTTCAAAAATACAAAAAAGAAGGAAAGCAAAACGAATATCATATGTGTTTGTGTGGGGCCTAAGAACGCACTGGGCTCTTCACCACGTTTGGTGCAAATTTTATGCGACACATCATACGCCCTCTGTGTCTTTCCGGATTTTATTTTGTTACTATTCATTCCAGCACCCCAACACATTGTCAAGGCCATGCAAGTATTTTCCTTGCGTGAATAGTTATTAAAATACAAAGAGCAGAGCTTTAAATGAATGTTTGTACTCAAAGGAGATCTTTAAAGCATTTAAAAAAGAAGGTAAAGCGCTTAATTGTGTGTTGGCAATGGTTTAAAAATGTTAGTGATTCCTTCATCTAGACTTGAATTTTGTTCAGCATAATAAAGCAAAAGTCAATAATGGCAATTTTAAATTCCTGTGATGTTGATAATAATAAATATATTTTGAATATCCTTTGAAGACTTGCATCAAATAAAATTATAATTTATATTTGATATACTTCATATTTCTGAGATAAAGTCTAGCTAAAACAATATTTCATTGATACATCACTCTCATTTATTTTCGCTAGTTTGAAAAGCGGAAGAGCTCTCTATATCCCATTTTTTTCGGGGTTTGCGTAAAAGCAGTAAATTTTTTGTTTTGTCTTCATACCATCTTGTCGGTGAGTTCCACTAATTCACTTTACCACAGAACAGGGTTCGGTAGTTGCAATTTTTTAGCTCAGTTCATTCGTTAATAAGAGGATTTCCTCCTGTTAAGACTACATTTCATTATACTCCGTAATCGGCATAGAAAACTAAATTCGATAAATTGGTTGCAGCAAAGCAAAATATAGACATTCAAACCAGAGATCTGCACCGGTGCACCGCAACCATATATGTACCGGTTGTTTACCTAATCATTCTCATATCCGAGTATTTTAAACACTCTTAAAATTGATGTGGTGTTATTTATACCTGTCGTTCGTTTGCGAAACGTTTATTTTGTATATTTTGTTAAGAGTAAAAGAAACGATCACAGAAAAAGTGTTGTTGTTACTAGCACTTAGTAAGAGAAACATTTTGAGTATTGTCTATTTTCTTTTCTAATTGTTTTCTTAATAATACAAAGATGACGTTGTTACAAAGTCAACTTGTAAAAACAACACTCTCGAAAAATTCTTTTGTTGTGTATTTGCGTCACCTTTTATTTTACATTAACTGCAATCGCGGCTCCAGATTTAATAATTTACAACCATGTTGACGATTTTGAAAGAAGCATACTGAAGTAGTGTTTTGTCTCTCGTTCTGTACACACGTGTTTTTCAGTGTCGTCCGTGTTTTCTGTACTTATACTTATTTTTATTATCAATTTCTAAAAAAAAAACATAATTATACCGGAATAGGTAGAGTTTTGTTTTGCATCATATACTGCCGTGTTTTTTTTTTTATTATTATATTATGTTTTTACTGCCGTTTGTTTTTTCTCTATTTGTTATTATTAATATCTTTTTTATGTTCCTCCTATGTATTTTATTACCCTACGGCGTAAGCAGTGTTAAACCAATTTTTGTTATTCTAAACAGTATCCAGGTATATACACTGGGCACTGATCAGTTTTAACTAATTTAAGTTCAACACTTTAAATGCTGTGATAACGTTTGTTTTGGTCGTTCCGTGTGTTAAGTTCACAAACATTACTCCCCCTTTCCTCCTTCTCATAATCTATTTTCCTAGTTCCAGTACAATGCACTGCATATGTGGGGGCTATCCCTTGAGTACTGGTCCAAGATAAAGAAAAAGAAGAAAAAATGATGATTTTGACATTGTTTTTGATGAAAAATTTGAAACGAAACTTCAATTCAAACGAAATTTTTTCCACAATCGTTTATATGTGTGTAACTGTGCATTTATTGTGGTTATGAATTAAAACCAAGAAATACAAATTATTGTACATGAAACAGATTTGATGAAAATGTGCTTCATAAAAAATCAATTTAAAAAAAAAAAATGTATTATTTTTACCGCCTTTGTACTAAATATGTTCAAATAAAATATGTGTATATATTTTCTTCAAAACACGATCGCCAAAACATGATGTTTTAAATACCTTCTGGCAACGCCGCGCTTACTACGAATACGTTTACCGAGTGTGATTGAGTAAATACATAAAACTGAACACACACACTCTTATGGATAAGGTAAATGTGTGACTGCAAATTCTTACATACAAATATTATTTTCGTTGTTAAAAAGAAGTACGAGCACGATTGCCGAATGTGGAAAAACTAATTGTGAAACCAAATCAAGCAGCCACCGCATACAAACTGGATTGGGTATGTTATATACTCTAGTTAACAGACGCAAGCTTTAACGAGAAGAAAACATATTTGTGCAAACAATACGCGGTGGCCAATCACATCGCTGAGATTAGGGATCTTGTTCCTGAAACTCGCACATTTTTACGTAGCACGCGTGCATCGTCGAGAGCTCATCCATTTATGTTCGATTGGCTGGGGACACGTACTACGCATTACAGAGAGAAATCCTTTTTCTGCAGTACGCTTCGCCTGTGGAATAAGTTGCCTGCAGACCTGTTTCCTGTCAAGTCAAATGTTCAAAAACACTACTCCCCCTTTCCTCCGTCTCATAACCTATTTTCCTAGTTCCGGTACAATGCACTGCATGGCCCTCACCATCCCCTGAGTACTGATCCAAAATAAAAAATAAAAGTAAAAACATATACATACCAATTTTATAAATGCGAAAAATAAATGCAAATGATAAAAAGCAAATACAAAATAAAAAACATTGCACAATTATTACTTTCATGGAGAAGATACAGAAATTAGTGTTGAAATAATGAGTAATAAGAAACAATAACTTTCATAATCAAGCAACATACAACAATTAAATTAAAAATGGGTCGGAAAACTTGCATCAAGAGATGCCCACTTATTTGATGCAAAACAGATATACTCTTATTAGAAACAGAGCGTGGCCATTATTTGCAGTATATGCAAATAATGCTGCAACGTTTCCAATAATAATAATACAGAAACGAGACAGTGACGAACATCAACGTGTTCATTCCCAATTTATTTTTTCGACGCCAACTATGATGAATGCGGACGCACGGCTTAAGCAAAACGTACATCTCTCTTGTCCTAATCACCCCGAGGAGGAGGTTTTACGTTAGCGAATGTTTAACATGGGCACTCTGTTTGCTGGGGTATAAAGCAGTAAAAGTTCCTCAGTGGTTCTAGCAAATAAAACTCTATAAAGTAGCAAGATAGCTTATGCTGTGTTAGGACTTGTGAAAACTCTTACAAGATGTGCTAGGCTGATTCATTCTGGTTGTGGTTTCCACTTAAAATTGTAATGAGTGATTATTAGAATTCCTTGATAATTATGGTGCATGCCAATTTTCAGGGAATTGATTATAACTCCAAGGAGCTCTTGTAAGTAACCACAATGATAAAGACTGATATTCTTTATAACTATGGGTCACAATTTTTCGAAGCATTGCCGCATATGACAGTCTAGGGAGTTACATACAGGATAGATTAGAAGGCCCCAGCTCTTCAGCAGGTACAAGTATCTGAATAAAAGTTGCCATCTATGTTAGCCTTGTCAGCTACCTCGAAGAGCTTGTGAACCGTGAGATAATTCATTCCGTATTGTTCCACCGTCGGATTAGGCCGTTGTGACAGCTCTTGACGTATATAAATAGCATATGTTTAGCTCTGATATCTTTTCATTTTCATCTTTCATTTCCAATTAATCCCTTCAACTCTGATACTCATGTGATGCACAGACTGCCATCTATTTATTACAATAGATGTAAACAAAACTCATACAATACCATGCTAAATGCAATTTTTGGTTTACAAGTTAGACTGACACTAGCAAATAGGTTATGAGAATGGGGAAAGAGGGATGATTTAAGCCTTCCAATGTTATGTGACAGCAAACATTTTTGCAGGCAACTTGTTCCACAGTCGAACGGTACAACTGAAAAAAAATTACCTCTATAATGTGTCGTGCGATTCCCAGCACAATTAACCACAAACGTATGATTCCAGAACGACGAATGTTCAAAATACAAAAGCCATTGTAGTAGCAATAAAAGAGAGAAATGAACCCCACGCTGCGTCGATGCTTCTGTGAGTAAATAGAGTTAGACACCCTATGAAAATAGGTTATGACAAGGGGGAAAGAGGGACTAGTATTTGTGAACATTATACTTGAACTTTCCAACGTTATAACAGACAGGAAACACGTCTGTGGGAAACATATTGCATAGGCGAAGCTTACGGCTGAAAAACGAGTTTTCTCTATAATGTGTTGTACGATTCCCCGGATAATCGACCACAAATCGATGAGATCTGAACGATGAAGTCGTGCTACGTAGAAATGTGCGAGTTTCTCCTCAGAGCAAAATGCATTGTACTGCGTCGATACTCCTGTGAGTAAATAGAGTTGGACACCCTGCTGTCCCCGATAAGGATCTATGCTCTCTCTTGCACTCGGTCGAGTAGCCCCAAAACCGACTATACGGCACCGACCCAAACATGAAAGCTGTATTCCATTTTCCGTCAGATATAGATGATATGAATAGTGTGGAGCCCGGAGGGAGTGAAGTACATCTAGCAACTTTCAAAGAAACGAGAAACTTGAATGCATTTTTATAAACTTGAAAAATATATTCAATCCTGCGAACATTACTTTGAATTTTACCACGAAAATCATGAACATCCGATTCCTTAATATTTTTACCATCCATCAGTACAGATGACGAGGCATTCTCCGATGAGCTTCCCTTAATTTTTGGCTTAATTACATTTGTAGAAGCAAAAACAACGAGTATAATAAAATGCGTTGAATATAAATGTCAAAAATAGCATTCATTTAAGTAATGCCGCGAAGTACGCTTCTTCGAACATTCAAAATTACTTCTGTAAGTTTATTCAAATGAAATTGAAAAATGAAGCTTTACATTAAATAAGTTTATGTTTATGTTGTAAGGATGCTGTTGCTTTAAAATTACTGAACTATTTTGGCAAACCCTTTGATTTAACACAACGGGTAACCAGCCATTCATTCATCTCCCCCAGCAACAAATTTTCAGTTACCCATTCTTCCATCGAAATCAATACTACGTACTGCGTAAGTTGGCCAACGACAATGAAAAAAAAAAGAAATGAAAAACAAATGAATTATTCTGAATGCATGGCAATCGTTGTGGCATATTCCATACGAACGTTTTATTTTCGGTTTACCATCGCACACAACAAACACAAAGAACTAACGCTTTTACTCACTTATACGCGTTTGACGTTAGAACGCCTTCAGTTTATGCTTTTGATTTCGATTTCATCTGAAACTTTTTTCATTCTTCTGGACCTTTTTTTTTTTATTTTGGTCTGTTTAAAATTTCTCCGGAAATTTTTTCTCCCCGTTTGTGCCACAGCGTCTAACGTTGATGTTGAAAGCTTTATTTGTTATTGTTTAAAAGCCATAAACATATGCAGCTCACGTTGCCCGGCATAAATCTAATGCGTTCTGCTCAACGCCTCTTTGTTGAATACCGAATTGTTTGCTTTGCTTTATTGTTGCCGACTTGCTGCGACTGAGTGTCAGCAGACGATTGGTAAGTGTATTGACTTGACTCAAGTTGGAATGTTGTTTTTGTTAAGGGCGAGCAGCTGACTGCTTCTCGTCTAGTCGTCTAAATGTGATTTTATTTAATTTCTTTGCTGACTGCGAGGGGTTAACGTTGGTCGGACTGGCTGGCAGCCTGGCAGACTGGCTGGCTGAGTTGGCTGCTTCGTATTTATTGTATGGCAAGAATTTAATTTTGGTTAAAAAGGGGAAACCACTGCACTTTGTTTGGGCAAATATTTTGTGGGTCTCTATTTTATGAGCTGTGCGCTAAAAAGTTGGGTTGAGACGGAGTCTGTTACACGCTCTAACGCCTTATTAAATCTCTCTGGGGACATTTTTAGTTTGAAAGCTTTTTATTGTGTGCTAAAAGGACTATTTATTTTCAATTGGAGTTTTTTTTAATTCTTGATAATATTTCTCGTTTAAGAACTTAATGGAATTAAAGGAAAAAACCACTTGACCTACCATAATTATTGGTTTTTGAATATATAAAGTAAAAGGTATTTAAACTTACATAAAATTTAAACAAGTGTTTTTAAACAAAATAGCAGGATCGATCAAAAACTGCTGCAAAAATACTGGACTCGCTGACTTCTTTAAATCATCTAGGAGTATTTTTTATCTACTCATAATTAAACTCATCATTAAATAATGAAAGCGGATTTATTTTTGATTTATCCTAAACTATTATTTTTACTTCTTAAAATAAAAGACTTCTACAATACAATCTCGACCTGCATTATTTTCTGCCTGTGCGTCTAAAAGTCAAGAAGCGGTTGTTTTTGTTAAGAAGGAGAAAATTAATTCAAAAATAATTTTCTGCAATTTTCTTGACATTAATTTAATGACAGATAGTATTGAAATACGAGTATCTAATATAATTATTTAGTTTAATAACTAAAAAAAAGTGTGCGGGTATTGAATTGTAAAGTTTCAAGATTTCGTTTTTTTGAAGTTTTTAATTTGATACGTGAGAAGAAAAGTGGAAATCTGAAAAAATTTAAGCCACTGAAAAAACGTTTCAGCCAAGATACTGACTGGCATCTCAACCACAAGCGCCAGGACGCTCTGTAAAACAGAACCCTCTTGAGTCTATGCTGATCTTTTTCTATCAATTAACTCTTGATGAACGTTTGGGAAGTCCAACACACGCTAAGTCGTGCTGATATTTCTTAAAGTTGTACTCACTAGCATAAATTCTAATTTCAATAAAGAAGAACAAGAATGAAATAAGCGTATGCCAGAAAAATCTAACTTGAAAACTTTTTATCTTTGTGTGCAATGAAAAATATTTAATTTTATCCTAATATTATTTGATCTTCTTTTATGTTAAATTATTAAAATTTTTGCAGCTTAAGATCTTTTGTTGTTTTTTTTTATAAAAAAGTAACGTATTTTTTATTTGTTTCGATATTTCGCTAACAGTTTGTTAGCATCGTCAGCAAAATTAAAATGTTATAAAAATTTTTGTTTGAAAAAATGTTGTCAAAAAATTCTTATATACAAAAAATTCAAACACAAAGAGAAATTCTTAGCAATATTTTCAAATTAAAAAATAACATAAAACAAAATTAAACTTTTTCTGCAACCAACACAAGCCCTGTTAACGATTATATGTTGCTCCTCAACTTTAAACAAATTATATCAAAAATCGTTCGAAGAATTTGGTTTTGTCGCCTTTGAATTTTTTCAATATTTGACGCTGAGGCGGTGCCCCATAATTGAATTCCGTAGCACTATATAGGTTTTAGAATTGCATTGTATAGCAGAAGTTTACAATCCAACTTCAATGTCGAGTTTCTGCCCATAAGCCAATTTAGTTGCGCTGCTTTTAGTTTCAACTGAGTGACTTTTGCTTCAATGTGAGACTTCCACGTTAGCCTACGGTCCAGGTGAATACCAAGGTACTTGACTTCATTTTGCTGCGGAATAGGTGTATTGTTAATTTGTATAGCCGAACATGTTTGCTTACGCAGTGTGAATGTAACGTGAGTACATTTTTGTTCATTAACCCTGATTTTCCAAAGCTTCAGCCATTTTTCCAATATTGAAATAAATTCCTGTAAATTTCGTGAAGGTAATTGGTGGTTTTCATGAATGCTCAAACACGCTGTGTCGTCTGCGAAAGTTGAAGTGTGTATTCCAGATGTCGTTGGCATGTCAGAGGCGTAAATCAAATATAAAGTAGGCCCAAGTATGCTACCTTGGGGAACTCCTGCCTCGATAGGTTGAGTTGGGCTTATAAAATCACCTTCTCTGATAACAAATTTCCGCCCATATAAGTAGCTTTCCAGAAGCTTGTGGGTATTTGCAGGCAAGTTCAACTTTATTTTGTGTATCAAGCCGTCGTGCCACACGTTATCAAAAGCTTGAGAAATGTCGATGAATAGAGCTGAACAATACTTCTTCTCCTCAAAGGTCTGTCTTATGACGTTGACTAGTCTGTGTGTTTGTTCTATGGTGCTATGTTTAGCCCGAAACCCAAATTGATGATCAGGGATGCATCCCACATTGTTCAATATTGGACTCAACTTAACCATTAACAGTTTTTCGAATAGTTTTGAAATTGTTGGTAGTAGACTTATTGGTCTATATGATTCTACCTTGGTCGGATCCTTCCCTGGCTTGGGTATCATAGTAATCATAGAGACCTTCCACTCTGCAGGGTAATACTCAAGGCGTAAAATAGCGTTAAAAATAAAAAGTAGAACTCTTCTAGCTACACGAGGTAACTGTTCAAGCATTTTCCCAGTAATTTGATCAATACCTGGAGCTTTCCTGGGGTTTATGTTACTGATACCTTGTTCTACATCTTGAAATGTGAATCGCAAAGACACAGGCGGTCTAACTACATATGGTGGTAATTCAGATGCATCATTTGTTATATCATTTGTAATAAAAACATTTCTCAAATGGTTAACACCATCCCCTTTTCTGAGTCACTTCTTGCCCAGTCGCTAGTTGAAGTTCGCAAAGGTGGCTTACCTATTACGGGTCTTTTCAGAACTTTTGTCGCTTTCCACAGAGAATAGTCAGATTGCGGAGTACCATCCAGGCTTTCCAAATATGTTTTAAGGGAAGCCGTTTTATGGACTTCAAGCAGATTTCTTAACTGAGTTATGAATTCCCCTAGCCTAGTTTTCTTTTCTATAACGCGTATTTATGTTATTTATTTTTTAGTTGTCAAATTACGTTGCAAAAATTTTAATTAACGAAATTAGTGCTAAAGTTAAGACTGCCTAGAAAAACTCTTAAAAATTTTTACTAAAAAAAGATAAGAATGCGGGAAACAGAAAACAGATCAACTTAATGTAATGGAAAATTGATGAAAACTGAAGTGTGAAGTACGTCTTCGAGCTACTTGCAAAGTAAGCGATATTGTATTTGAGCTGCCTACTGATAGCTTACATGTATGCTAGAAAGTAATAAGTTTTTGTTGAATGAACACCTCGCTAAGTTTGTGTGCAGGTGGTAGGCGCTCACTCTACAAATGCGGCTTACTCTACAAATAAAAATGTATACAAGTGTGCCTCGGAACTTTCGTTACTGGGCAGTACTAAGTGAGAAATTGTTTTTTTGAAGTGATCTATACTTTATTGCAAGAATTACAGAAATGTTTTTTAATAAAACAAAACCGTATCGCTAAGAGGATACTTGTAAGTAAAAACTAAAAATTTTTTAAAATAATATATATGTAATTGTTTATTTCTGTTTTGATAAAAAGCAAAGAGCTCTTGGCAACTAATAAAAATTATGCACTTCAGAAAAAATTAAACTATGACCAATAAAAACTAAACAAAAATTCTTCAAATTAAAGAGTGATTGAATTAAAAATTTAATGTAACGAATACAATTAAAAAATATCTCAAATATTAAAAATCAACATAAACGATATTAACTAAGATAAAACAAATTAAAATAAAAGAAATCACATTTCTAGTTGAAATCTTGGTAAAAATTCGTTCGAACACAATTTGATTATAAATATACATCCAATATGGAAAAACACGTACATCCATACATATGTATTATGCAGGATGAATTCTCGGTTGCTATCAATATATCCTTAAAATTTTTGTTTTGTATACTTCACACCATGATATAAACAAGTAAGAGTGAGTATATTCGGCTGGGCCGAGTCAAAAATACCCTTCACGATATTCACGTATATATATATATATATATATATATATATATATATATATATATATATATATATATATATATATATATATATATATATATATATATATATATATATATATATATATATATATATATATAGGGTGTTTTTTTAAGCCCGTTAGAACTTGAAATTGTAAAAAATAACACAAAAAATTAAATTGTAATCAAAATTTTTTTTTATTCGAAAGATCAATACGTGACATTAACATTTGAAAATGATTTCGGGCATATGGGCACCGCGGCTGTTCTTGACGAAGCGCACTCTGGACGTCCAATTTTGGGCCACTTTTTCGAGCACTGCTGGCCGTATGTCACGAACAACACGAACAATGCTGGCCTCCAAGGCGTCAATTGTTGCTGGTTTATCAGCATAAACCAGTGACTTCACGTAGCCCCACAGGAAATAATCGAGAGGTGTCAAATCGCACGACCTTGGAGGCCAATTGACAGGTCCATTTCTCGAAATCAACTTATCGCCAAATTTTGATTTCAGTAAGTCGATGGTTGCGTTCGCCGTATGGCACGTAGCGCCATCCTGTTGAAACCACATCTCCTCCGGATCAATGTCATCCATATTTTCAAACAAAAAATCATTGATCATGGTGCGGTAACGATCTCCATTGACCGTAACGCGAGCTCCGGCCTCATTTTTGAAGAAATAAGGTCCGATGATGCCACCAGCATGAAAACCGCACCAAACAGTGCATTTTTCTGGATGTAATGGAGTCTGTAGGGTCTCTTGTGGATTGGTCTCACTCCATATGCGGCAATTTTGCTTATTAACAAACCCGTTAAGCCAAAAATGCGCCTCATCGCTGAACACAATTTTGCGATAAAACAACGGGAAATCGACGACTGATTTTCAAAGTAAATTTGGATAATTTCGTAGCGTTGTTCAAGCGTGAGTCTATTCATGATGATTTGTCAGAGTATACTGAAACAAATAAAAAAAATGTTTCATCAAAATTTAATTTTTTGTGTTACTTTTTACAATTTAAAGTTCTATCTAGCTTAAAAAAACACCCTTTATATACACACACATATGTATATATATATATATATATATATATATATATATATATATATATATATATATATATATATATATATATATATATATATATATATATATATATATATATATATATATATATATATATATATATATACATATATATATATATATATTTAGTATATATCACATATTTGAACTAAATATGCGCGGATATATATGAACCGATATCGAGGACAAAATATTTTTGCCTTGTAATCACCATTCAAGTAAATTTTCTTACAAAAATCGGTTTACGCTACATCTCGGTTAAATATGAACCGATATCGGGATGTTAGATTTTCTATATTTTAGTAACTTTCTTTTATAACGAGAACTGCTTTTAAGCAAACAAAAAAATGTTTATCCTAGAAAGAATTGAAATAAAACTCGAAATTCTTTTCTTTCGTGATAAAAATGATCTTGATTAATCTCGAATCTGGACTGTACTCAAAATTGTTTTACGTCTGCTTTTTTTGTTTCTTATCAAACAAGAAGGCATAAAAAAAAGTAACTGTTGACAGAAACTGCATTTTATATTAAATGCAATTGTTTGTTTTATGTCGTACAACAATTACAACAATGCACATAATAAGACCAATTTTATTATATTATCGTTGATGAAGAAAAATGCAATTTGGCAAACAACAATGGCCCAGTGGGACATTTACACTATAACCTTTAAATTTAACAGGGACCGATATCAGAAATTTAGTAACCTCCTTACATTGTCAGAACTTCTTTTAAGCAAACAAATGTTTACGTTCGATTACCCAACATTTTCATTAAAAAATCGGTTTAGGCTATATCTTGGGTATATATAGACCGATATCGGAAATTTTCTTTTTCTGTATATTAGTAACCTTTTTTTATAATCAGAACTGCTTTTAAGCAAAATAAAATTTTTTATGGAAAAATCGGTTTAGGCTATATCTCGAGTATACGAGTACATGGACCGATATCGGAAACTTTCATGTTCAGTATTTTAGTAACCTCCTTTTATACCCAGAACAGCTTTTAAGCAAAAAAAAGTTGTTTAAGTTCGCTTACGTGACATATTCTTGAAAAATCGTTTTTGTAAATATCCCGGGTATATACGGATCGATAACAGAAATTTGTATTTTTTGTTTCTTTTTTTACCAAAAATGATTTTATGCAAAAAAAAAAAAAAAAAACAAGTAAGAGTGTGGTAAATTCGGCTGGGCCGAATCTAAAATACCCTTTACAGTAGTCACGTATAAAAACGCGTTTTAGGCTATATCTCGGGTATATATGTACCGATATCGGAAATTTTCATTTTCCATATTTATATAACCTTATTTCGTTACCAGAACTGTTTATAAGCAAAAAAAAGTTGTTTAAGTTCATTTACGCGACATTTTCATGAAAACCGCGGTTTAGGCTATATCTCGGGTATATATGGACCGATATCGGAAATTTTCATTTTCCATATTTATATAACCTTATTTTATTATCAGAACTGCTTTTAAGCAAAAAAAGATGTTCAAGTTCGCTTACGCCGCGTGTTCATGAAAAACCCGGTTTAGGCTATATCTCGGGTATATATGGACCGATATCGAAAACTTTCATTTTCCATATTTATATCACCTTATTTTATTACCAGAACTGCTTTAAGGCGAAAAAAATGTTTAAGTTCGCTTACGCGGCATTTTCATGAAAACGCCGGTTTAGGCTATATCTTGGGTATATATGGACCGATATCGGAAATTTTCATTTTCGATATTTATATAACCTTACTTTATTACCAGAACCGCTTTTAAGCAAACACAGTTGTTTCAGTTCGCTTACGCGACATTTTTATGAAAACCCCGTTTTGAGCTATCTCGGGTATATGTGGACCGATATCTGAAAAAAAAAATTTTTAGTCACCTTGCTTAATGAGTGTGTGAAGTTTGAAGCAAAACAAACAACTTTTTTTGTCAAAAATTTCCATACAAAATTGAAAAAATTCCTGTTTTTTTTCGGAATTTTGAATATATCTCAGCTATACGTTATATATATATTTCAATAGCAAACACATGGCAATATGGAGTAGTAGAATGGTGAAAAAAGTTTCTATGTCTAATGGTTTTCTCAGAAACGGTATTTCAACGACCGACAGACGGACAGACGGATAGACGGACAGACGGACAGACGGACATCGCTTAATCGACTTTTCCATTAATTCTATATATACTTTATAGGGTCGCAAAAAAAACTGTAGAAATTACAAACGGAATCACAAACTTATATATACCCTTAACATTTTTGTGAAGGGTATAAAAATGTTAAGTTCGCTTACGCGACATTTTCATTAAAACCCCGGTTTAGGATATATCTATATATTTTAATGGCCTTTTAATTGCCATGCTTAATAAGTGTGTGAAGTTTGAAGCAAAACAATCCATTTTTTTCAAAAATTTTTACACAAAAGTGCAAAAAATAATGGATTTTTTCGGAATTGTGGATATATCTCAGCTATATTGGAACCGATTTTACTGAATTTCAATAGCAAACCCCATAACTCGATGGGGTAATAGAATAGTGAAAGAAAAAAGTTTCTAAATCTAATGGTTTTCTCAGAAACCGCATTTCCACGACCGACAGACGGACATCGCTTAATCGACTTTTTTGCTAATTCTGATTCAGAATGTACTTATATATACTTTACAGGATCGCAAATAAAATTGTAAAAATTACAAACGGAATCACAAACTTATATATACACTTTACATTTTTGTGAAGGGTATAAAAAAAGGTTCCGTACTTGAAAAAAGGCTCAAAAGCATCGCAAATTTGTTAAAAATACCTCAAAAGGTTATATTAAAACAAGCGTTTTAAATAGTGCCACATACTGGTATATCAAAAGAGTTAATTTGGCACTTTACTACCACAAGGGTAACGCTGGATAGATATTTATATATTTTTGTGTCATTTTGCATAGACATACATATATAAATATATAATAATAACATTAAGAAATAATAATGAATAATAATAATTCGGTGATTGGTTTTTGTGTTTTTAAAGAAAGTACTTTAATAAATATTGAGCCACACGAAAAAATTTTTATTTTTATTAATTTTCGCTTTTAATGCAATCCACATTTTACCCTTTTGATATATGTTATAGATCCTTAAGTAAGTTATTGCCATCACCCATGAAATGAAAACATGAATATGCTGCAAATAAATTGCATTTGTATCCATTAACTTAGGTTAGGTTAGGTTAGGTTAGGTTATACAGGCCGCCAGTTTCATGAAACCAGCCCACTTGGGTTGTTTGGGATTTTTATACCCAAACTAGAAATAGTCAATAATAAACTACCTTTGGGTTACTGCCAAATATATATATATATATATATATATATATATATATATATATATATATATATATATATATATATATATATATATATATATATATATATATATATATATATATATATATATATATATATATATATATATATATATATATATATATATATATATATATATATATATATATATATATATATATATATATATATATATATATATATATATATATATATATATATATATATATATATATATATATATATATATATATATATATATATATATATATATATATATATATATATATATATATATATATATATATATATATATATATATATATATATATATATATATATATATATATATATTTATATATATATATGGATGAAATATTTATTTGGATCGATAGTTGGGTCGATATAATTTAATGTTTGAAGATTATTTTATGCAAATGTTGGCCGCGGCTGCGCCTCAAATGGTCCATCCGCTTAGTCCAATTTTGGCATACTTTTTCAACATTTCGGCCGGTATCTCACGAATAATGTTGGCAATGTTGGTTTGCAGTGCGTCAATCGAAGCGGGCTTGTCGCTATAGACATTAGCCTTAACATAGCCCCACAAAAAATAGTATAGAGGCGTTAAATCACACGATCTGGGCGGCCAATTGACTGGTCCCAAGCGTGAAATAAACTGTTCACCGAACTCGCCTCTCAAGTGGTCCATTGCTTCGCGTGCTGTGTGGCATGTGGCACCGTCTTGTTGAAACCACATATCATGCAAGTCCAGCTCTTCCATTTTGGGCAAAACAAAGTTTGTTATCATCGCACGGTAGCGCTCACCACTCACAGTAACGTTGTGATTCGCATCATCTTTGAAGAAATACGGCCCAATATCCGCACCAAACGGTTATTTTTTGTGGATGCATTGGTAGCTCTTGCAATGCTTCTGGCTGCTCTTCACTCCAAATACGGCAGTTTTGCCTGTTCACGTATCCATTCAACCAGAAATGAGCCTCGTCGCTGAACACAATTCTTCGATAAAAAAGTGGATCTTTATCTAACTTTTCACCAAAAATTGGGCGTTGTAGTAGGTCGTTTGGCTTCAATTCTTGCACCAGCTGTATCTTATAAGGCTTCACACCCAAATCCTTCCGCAAAATTGTCCACGTAGTGGAGTAACAGAGGCCCAATTGCTGCGAACGGCGCCGAATCGATAATTCACAGTCATCACCAACACTGGCCGATACGGCTGCGATATTTTCTTCAGTTCGCACTCTACGTAGGCGTGTTGGTGGTTTAATGTCCAACAATGTAAATTTGGTGCGAAATTTTTTTACAATAGCCCGAATAGAAGCCTCAGTAGGTCGATTAAACTGACCATAAAATGGAAGAAGCGAGCGATGAACTTTCTTAACAGAGCACGCATTTTGGTAATAAAATTCAATAATTTGCAAGCGTAGTTCGTTTGTAAGACGATTCATGATTAAATTATAGACAAAACTGAAGATGTTTGACAGTGATACAAGATACAAAACGTGCATGAGCTGTCAAAGCTAGTGTTGCCAAAAAGATAATAGCAAAAAAAATCACTCGTTATATATATATATATATATATATATATATATATATATATATATATATATATATATATATATATATATATATATATATATATATATATATATATATATATATATATACATGTATATATATATATATATATATATATATATATATATATATATATATATATATATATATATATATATATATATATATATATATATATATATATATATATATATATATATATATATATATATATATATATATATATATATATATATATATATATATATATATATATATATGTATGTATGTACATATCGTAATTTTTTCCTCTACATTTTTTTTACATTCTTCACAGTCGTAAACTTTACCGTTTTATAAATTTGTCAACTTAGTCTTGATTTTAATTTTAAGAATTATATTGTATTGAATTGAAGGTCAAAGGCAGTAGTCGTAAGAACATAACAATAAAGTTAATTGAAGTATTAATAAAAAACTAGTTTCAATTTTCGAAACTCTCTTACATGGATCCTTTTGGTCCCGTTGTGTTGCCTGAGGGAGGAGTGCAGCCTATTATTCTTACACTTCCCCCGACGGTTTAGATCCAAACCAATCCGAAAGCCGGATAAAGAAATCCATTCCGTTCACTGGACATTCCGATATATCTGCCAACCCGTGCAGCATCGGTCTGCCTAGATACAGCGCTCTCATAGAACAGAGAGCCGGGCATCGACACAGGAAATGCTCAACACTTTCCTCCTCGTCCTCATCCCAGCAACTTCTACAGAAATCATTAAATGGAAGATTTAACCTCTTAACTTAGGTACAAAGATCTTTATTAACAGCAACTTCATTTCATATGCAAAATGGTCACAGAAAAAAACCATTTCGCCTGACGACTTTTGCTCTGGAGATTGCAAATGACTATAAATTTGTTTTTAAAAAGATTTTCTTTTCTATACATTACTGACAGATAAATTTTTACAAAGAGCTATACTACAATTGGGTAAGCTTTTCTTTAAAGAGCGAAGCTTCTTTTGGATAACCTGGAGAAAAATATCTCATTACAGCATGTCTTACTTTAAAAATTCATTCAATTCAACATTCAACTTTATATCCCAACAATCTAAATAAATTATTGAGAATTTCAAAAGAAAACTGTTTTAATAATACCTGCCAAAGCATAAAAAACAAACATTTTTTTTGCACATGTCTCTACTTTTCTTTATCTTTCAAAAGTGTCCAAGTCTTTGACTGATTAGGGTAGCTCTTATGAAATGTCGACGTATAGGCAGCTGGAAAACATAGAAAACAAGCTGTTTATAATTTTTTCATTAGTATCAATGTTAAAAGCTAATACAGTGAATAAAACTCAATTATTAGTAAATAATAATAATAATAAATGAGCTAGTAAACAGCTAGTTGTCCCCCAGTAGTGCAATTCACTAACCTGTTTTAACGCTAATAAAATTCGTTTAGAGAAATTAACCCTAGCGTTGGTGTTTTTGCGATTCTATAACAGTTTTTAACACTATTTGTCTTCGTTTTAAATCAGCTGTTTTTATAGCCTGACTGATTAGCGTTAACTAAACACCAATTATTTTTGTGGTGTTTATCTTAACAACAATGTCGTTAAAATTTCTACTAGAATAACTTCACAGTATTTGGCATACGACTTGTCGGATGACTCCAACAGTCGGTCGGCGTGTTCTCCGTGAGAAGAACTTATCTTATTTATCAAAAAATATTTTAAGTAATAAACATATAAATAGTTTTACTTGCTCTAAACATGGAATTATTTGCAAATTTGTTTGTTTTTTTTCTGTTCCTCTTTGTGGTTCTGTTTATTTTCAACGAAGCTGCCACATTATTTCAAATTTTGTTAACATACAACCAGAGGTGTTAAAAATAAGTTAGTGAATCACATAAGCGTTAGTGCAAACCACAATAGCTCGCGTTGAGCTATGCTCTTTTAAAATCGTCAAAAGTTAGTGAATTGCACTACAGGTAAAGATTTGATAATTATTTTTGTTTTCTTCTTCAAATAAAAATTATTGATCACAGCAAATTTGTATTGTAAAAAATCCTTCTTAAGAAAAAACTCATGAAAGGAAAGAGTTGAACTTAAAATGTACAAAATTCAATACATTTATATTAGTAAATAACTTCAAAGCATTAGAAAAGCTTGAATTAAGTAAAATAGTTACACTTGATAAAAGTGTTTTAAAAGAAATTATTTTCCACCGGTCACTTTTAAAACACATTTAAAAAAAGTTAAGAAACTCATTGAAAATACTTTTTTACGAGAAGGCATTTTGAAAAGTATTTTTTAAACATGAACTTTAATTGAATACGTAGCATTTGTTGAACTTAAGAAAAACAACAATTTTTATAAGTAATATTTTCAAACTTATTTCCTCCTCATGTTTATTTTCAAACCTCTTATCAGTTCAGCAAAATAAATTTTAAAATAATTTCTGTACCATACCTTTCACTTGCGTACTTATTCCTGTAAGGCTGTGATGGCTTGCAGTGAGATCTGTTGCAACACCCACGCCAGCTAAAGAGCTAGCACCACTGTTTGCCACATTGTTGTTAAGGCCTATAGCGCCATTACCACCTGTTGCACCTAAATGTGTTTCGTAGTCTATTCGCTTCAGCGTTGGCATAGCTGATGTCTGTAGTGGTGGCGGTGCGACTGCAGCTACAGCAGCAGATGCTGTTACACCTGCACTTGAAGTCAAACGAATTCGTGTATCATCTTCATGTTCCTTTTCCTCATCGGAGCCCAAAGCATCTTCGTCTTCAGTACGATTTTTAGGTTCCCATGTCATTTTGTTTTCCTTTTTCAAGCGTCTGCGAGCATTCGCGAACCATGTGGAGACCTGCGTCAGAGTCATTTTAGTGATTATTGCCAGCATGATCTTCTCGCCTTTGGTTGGATATGGATTTTTCATGTGTTCATTTAGCCAGGCCTTCAGTGTTGCCGTCGACTCTCGCGTAGCATTTTTACGACGTGCTGCTAAATCATAACTGGCGCCATAACTGCAATCGACAAAAACAAAAGATAAAAAAGTAACGCATGATTTTTAAAAAGAGAGATGAGTGAAATACAAAGCAAAATTATTCTTAACTTTGTTAACAGTGAAAATAAGAGTTAAATGTTCGTTAAAGAATTTATTGCCTGTTGTTGGTTTGTGCAACCCATTAACGCACCAACAAAACCAACAACAGCTATATGGAGGAAAAGAAAATCTTCTATAGTATATACGACTTGAAAGTCCGCATGCGGTCCTGGCACAAACCCCCCTTTGAGCTGGTACTGTGTAAGACACATTAGCACAATAGTACATTTTCTTTTTTCGTGTTCTTCTCCTCCTGGCGGCTTGCAGTTAGTTTAACCCACAATTTATGCAGCGTTTTGTTTTCATTGTTGGAGCTCTTTTACACTTTTTTTCTGTTTGCTGTTTCTTCTGTTGCTGTCTTAAGGCTTAAATATTCATCATTTACAGTTGATTCATAACTTTATTAACTTGATAGTGAGCAATTGATATTTGCTTTGTTTATAAATGGACCGTATGATTCTTTAAGTAATCATGGTGCACGCTACAGCAAGCATACACAATGACACGAATGAGCAACGCAACGCAGAAGACCAGAGAAGTTGCGTTACGTTTTTTTAATGTCCTGCTTTCAGGTACAGCAGTTGTTGAATGAAATTTTCTATCTTACAAAATATTTTTCCATTAGAGTTCTTGCTCGTCTACTTGATTCGTTTTGAATTTTAGTTAATGGCATCAGAAACGTTTCATTACAAATAGCGCAATACACTTTTGCTAGATGATCTAAGTCGCTAAATTGCTGAATGGTCAGTCGACTGGGTATCTGTGTTTTCTCTTTGCACTTTTGCACTAGCACAAAGAAAAAAACAGAAACTTGCGCATTGACCATTATATTTGACTCAGCAGGTGTTTGTCATTGTGATGTATTTTAGCAAATGCATTTTTGGTCAGTTTGTGTTTTTATTGGATTTTATTTTTTTATGTTGTCACAATTCGACTAATATGTTTAGTGGCATTGTAACAGCAGGATTATTAAAGCAACAAAAACTACAAAAAAATTTAAAAGACTGCATAAGAAAATAAAATAAAACGCAGCCTGGCTGCGAAATTCCCCGTCATAAATGAGATTTCAAAATTAAGTCGGCTGCTTAAATGGACAATATTATTTGTCATTTATGTATAAGAAACAAATTCCATTCAATATTTTCAATAAATCAATCAAAACTTGCAATAGATTTCATTTTACCATATTTGTTAAATCAACATGGCGGTCTTAGAAAATATATTATTTTTAAATAGTTTTTTTATTTATATTTTTTTTTATATTAAAAACGAAATATTTCGGCAAACCCCAAACACAATCTCATGACAAAAAGCAGTTTGTTTGCTTCTCGTTTGCTAAATACTTTAAAAATTTGTTTTGGAAAAGTTACAAGCTGTTCCCTATTAAAAAAAGTTGGCTCAGTATGAGGGCAAAAGTAATAGGAAATTGAAATTTTAAAGAGCTTTCCCTAGAGACCTAATTGCTAAAATTTCATCCTCCCTGAGGGCAAGTTATGGACATAAAATGAGTACCAGCTTAAAAAGTTTACAGGCAGCGCAGAATAAGGCGTTAAAACTTGTGTCTAATCTACCCATAAGGTTTTCTACGATAGATTTATTTCGCAGCTATGCGAAAACGATACTTCCTATTAGAGGACTTCACAAACAACAAGTGCTATTGTACGTTTTCAAGTGCTTAAAAGGATTTGAATCACACACTATTATGTTTCACCGCAACTCCTCAATTACACAGAGGACTACTAGACAGTCTGGGGCCTTGCATTTCGCTAGATGTCGCATTGAGCTCACAAAACAACGAATAACTTTTATTGGACCAGTGGAATATAATAGATTACCAGATCATTTAAAAAATTCTTCGGTGTTATCAACCTTTAAAAATAGACTAAAAACACATCTTTTAGAAAATATAGAACAACTTCTTGCATCACTGCCCTAAATATCGGGTGGTTAAATTTCAGGGGCCGATGTTGAATGTGAACCACACCTAAACGCCAAGTTCTTTTTCCGAATTTTATTTGACATTTCTCTATTTCAGCCTTACTCAATTTGAACCATGGAGAGATACACAATCCAACAACGTGTTAAAGTTATCCAGACTTATTATGAAAATGATGATCAACTTTCGAAGAAAATCATCTTCAGTGATGAGGCACATTTTCACTTCAGTGGATTCGTCAATAAACAGAATTGCCGCATTTGGGCGAATGAGAATCCAAGAGTGACTTTCGAAAAACCAATGCACCCACAAAGAGTGACTGTTTGGTGCGGTTTATGTGCTGGCGGCATCATCGGGCCGTATTTTTTCCAAAATGAGGCCGGTCAGGCAGTTACTGTGAATGGTGTTCGCTATCGTGAGATGATAACGAACTTTTTATGGCCCGAATTGGAAGATATGGATGTAGACGATATGTGGTTTCAGCAGGATGGTGCCACTTGCCACACAGCTAACGAAACAATTGCTCTTTTGCGCAACAAATTCAATGGCCGTGTTATCTCACGTAATGGCGATGTCAATTGGCCGCCAAGATCATGTGATTTGACACCGTTGGACCGTTCTTTGGGGTTATTTGAAAGAAAAGGTGTACGTCGATAAGCCAGCAACAATTCAACAGCTAAAGCATGAGATAATTCGGCGCATTAACGGCATAGAACCTCCATTATGCCTCAGGGTCATCGAAAATTTGGATCATCGGATGGAGGTGTGCCGCCGTGGTCGCGGCGTCCATTTGGCAGATATTATCTTCCATACATGATTGAGTAATACCAATATATCATAATAAAATAAAATTACAATAATTTCCTTAATAGTTTGTGTTTTATTCAAAATCAACATCGGCCCTTGAAATTTAACCACCCTTTATTAAGTATTATTTATACTATTGTTTAATCAATTGTTAAAAAATGTAAAACCTTCGATTTATTTATTAAATATTATTATTTTTTTTTTGAGTTCAAATTTGTTATACAACATTGTTGCCATTTAGCCTCTATAAAGCCTGCTAGGCGCTTAGGCAGAACTATAAATATTGTTTTTGCTTGCCATATTTTTAGTTGGGACTCCCTGTTTTCTATGGCAAAGAGAAGCAGGCATTTTCGATTGCCTTCATTGTGCAAAAACACCTGAGCCTTCATCGAGGGTAAATTGGTAGAATTACGACCGACATGCATCCAAGTAATGCCTTGTTGGTGATAGTTTATGTGCATACTTTGACTGAAAAGTTCTGGTTTTGGCTTCAACCTAAAGCCGCAATAAGAAGTGTTGATAGTTTCTGAGGTTAGATGCAAAGCAATGTTTTCGGGGAAGTAAATATTTTTTAAGTGGTGTTGTCTAGTAAGGGATACTTACATTAGTAAGGAACTAGATCGCAGAGAACATCAGGAGGGTCTGGTTAAGACTTCAAGTAGATATGTGACAAGGTATATAGTAAAATAGAACTTCGTCCAAACCCACTTGCACGCAAAAACACTTAATTTTGAGTAGTGTTTTTTCTTCCATCCTGTACAGACGTCTTTTGTTACTGCTGTCCGAATTTTCTATGTATTGCACCGGAATAGGTAGCAAACTGTGTACACATGTTTTTATTTATTTGTCCCTTTTTTCACTGTTGTCCGTATTTTCTATATATGTTCACTATTAACTTCGTATGAAACCAAATTGCACCGGAATAGGTAGCAAGCAATTTCTTGTTTTTTTGTTCTCATTTTTCACAGTGTTCCGTGATTTATTTATGTGTTCATTCATAATACATTTTGAATGTACTTCATTACCTTGTGATGTGGAAAGTGTTGGACTAAGTTTTGCTGACACTGTAAAGTAAATGCAGTGCTGCCACTATAAATATCAATTGACAGCAATAAGAACTAAAATTTGTTTGAAATATTTAATAGAAATAAACATCATATAAATAAAATAAACAAATAAATTGATAAGTTTTTACAACTTTACGTGATATTATTACGTTTTCAGACAGTAATCTTAATTTTATTCATATAAAATATATATGTGGCACCTCTAAAATTTGCTTTGTTCAAATACACATAGTGCTGCTGCTGTCTTGAAAATAATTATGTTGGAGGCGAGACGGCAGCATTTGAAGCTAACTTCAATTGTAGCCGTGAAATTGTGAAGTCTGTTGGCGTCTAAGTGTTTAGAGCTTAAACATTCAAAAACAAATATTGTTCTTATTATGTTAGAAGGACGGAAATCTCGTCTTAGTTCGGCATAAAATCAGTTGTCGGATAAAATCACAATTTAAATATTATTTTTAATTGGATATTTTTTGCCCAAATACATAATTTTGTTTAATTTTATAAACTTCATATTAAAAATGTTATAACAACTCTTTTAATACCACCCTAATAATACCTACATTGTTTGCTTTCAAATTACAGAAATGCAATAATGTAAGTGAAATAGGTAGATTATATTTGTTGTTCATAACACTAATTGAATCCAAAATGCTACAAAAAATATATAGTAAAGATAAAATCAATAAAATTTTTGTCTGAAAAAATCGTTCTATGTATGTACATACATACAATGACTAGAGTGAATTAGCATTATATGGAAAACCTTGCGAACGATATTTCGATACGCTAGAACCTTACATTTTGTGGGGTTTGGTAAAAAAAAAATGCATGAGCCGATAGGATGGGGCTGAATGGATTCGCGTCGGGAATGCATATCATATATTGTTGTTGTTGAGAAAAACAGCTGTTTTCGGTCTATAATTATTTTTACTAAACTCTTCTTTGAGTTCACGAATTTCTTAGTAGGTTCGTATGTAAAACAATTGATTATTTAACTCAACGAATTTCGTTACTGAACATGGTGGAATATTGAGGAACAACAACAGTAAGAAATATTTTATGCTCTTTTATAACTAAAACATCATAAAAATCATATCAGAAAAATATTTTAAAAGTGAAATTTAATTCGAGCTTAAGCTAAGCACATCTTTAAAATAAACTTGCGACACAACAGAATTGAAGATTTGATTTTTAATTTTCAAAACCCCAATAAAAAATTAGACCAAATGTTCACGTATAGCAGTGGTACTAAAAAAGATTCTAAAATTCTGATTAAAAAAAATAATATTTTTCCGAAGTCCGAGGCTTTGAAGTAAAAAACTAGTTATACATTTATGATTCAAGTCACTGGCCACTACTTTCTGCCATCTTTCAGGCAATGCACAAATTCTGCGTTGTTTTTGAAGTGATCCACAATCCGAACCAACTGGTTACGTCTTCATAAGACCCGAAGTGCTGGTCAGTCAGGCCGTATGCAGCACAGCTGGAGAATACAGCGGGTGGGGATGGACTTCCCATTTCAACGTTTACAAGTATGTCCTGACTACTTTCACAACACGGAATCAAGCATTATCATGCTCTAAAATCACTTTATAATATATCGCGTTGTATTGCGGCCGTTTGTTTTTCAATGCATTAATTGCAAACGCATTAATTGCATTCGATAATGATCGCCTGTGATAATTTCAGTCTGACCCGTAATATACTATGTCGAGCTAGTGCCAACAAATACTGAGCATAACCTTGGAACCGTGATTACTTAGTTTTGCATCGATGTGGAAGCATGATCGAAATATTCCTATGTTTTTCTGCGCTGTAATATGCCAGTCATAATACGATGCAGAAATCCCTTCTGCTTTAGCCTTGCAAGCAACTGTTCACAAGCAAATAAACGCCGTGCACCATCTCCCGGATTTAACTCGTACGGCAACCCAATTTCCTTATTTCTGAATCATTTCCATGACTTTTGGGTATTTGAAATGGGTTTTTGTGTCGCTCCCAATGATCATGCCAATTTGTGTTGCGTTTGGCTTCGAAAATCGTCTTTCTTCCACCGTCTTGCTAGTCTTCGACAAAAAAATCACAGGTTTTGAAGCGTTGAAACTACTATCGGCACGTTCTTTTTCTACTAGCGGCCTAGCCATAAATGTTTGAAGATGAGCCTCAGCCGCATATTTCTTTATATTAAAGCAGAAAGTTAAATCCTCCCGCAATTGACGAGAATTTGGCTCGTAAGCACACATGTTTAACCAAGAATAACTTTAAGATCCATACACAAATCGACTAATATTTCAATGGCGTTATGTTTACAAATACCTAAGCTTATTGTGTGAGAACTACGATTTATTTATTTCGACTACCGCTAAAGCTATCTATTGCAAAACGGCGGAAGCAAAGTTGTACACATAATAATTAATGAAAAATTTTTATTACAAAACGAATGTGTTAAGCCCTAATATTGAATAAGGTTAAGGTTGAACTGCGAAATAATTTCTGAGTAGCAAAAATATGCTACTCAGAAATCAAAACGATTATCCAAAATTTTGGGACACACGCTGATGCCTTTATATTAACATCTCAACTTATTTTTGCTGAATTGTCGATTCTTCTTTGTTTTGAGATTAACTCTTTTGAAAGTAAAGTTGTAAACACTTCAAATTTCGCATGTAACAGAGTCGGGGCATCAAATTATTGTTTTTTATATTGTACTTATGTTTAAATTAAAAAAAAAAATAGAGGAAAAAACATTTTGTAATGAGAACTGGAGATGTCAACATATAAAAATAAAATGTTTTGCTTTATTTGTAATATAAAACAGCAAAATTGGCTTATGAAAAATTTAAAAATACTCGTACTACGCTCACCAAATGTTTATAATTTCATATTGTTCTTCAAAAGAATAAGCCACAACTTGTAAAAAAAAGTTAGGAGGCTCGATTATGATACATCTCTGGGAGAGACTATTAATGAAATGGTTGTCCAAGTATTTTAATCTGCACAATTACACAAAGATGTGTAAAAATCCTATATAACCTAAATACTCATATAGCAGGATCGGTTTTCTCCTGAAAGAAGATGCGAGAAGAATAAATTTAATTCTTCCAAGACAATAGCCGCAGATTAGTTAATAACCATGAACTAATATTCAACAATATATTTGCTAGTAATGGGTAAACAAGTGGTTCTTGTTCTACACGTAATGTTAACATCGGTAATCTGAACTCATTTGAGTTCTCTTGTGTTAGTCAACTAGATGTGTTTCTTGTTTCGCACAAATAAAATCGAATGCTATAGGAAGTGATAACATCCATCCTAAGTTCATAAAAGTCACTTTGCAATCTCTCTTGCATTATATTGCACACTTATTTAATACCGTAATCACCTCTAGTGGCTTCCCTACCAAAAGGAAGCATGCAAAAATAGTGCCTGTTGCTAAATCAAACAATGAGTAATAGACCAAAAGCCATATTAAGCTTTCTCCCAAAGGTGTTGGAAATCACATTGTACCAACAAATAAATTCATATTAACTGGTAAATTACTAAAAAGCAGTCAGGTTTGTGACTGCTCTTGCTGATGTATCGGAAACTGTCAGAGGTAAGTTAGATGACAGTAAAATTACCTTTTTAGTGCTTCTTGATTATTCGAAAGCTTTTGATACACACAATCACCAAATATTATGCAACAAAGTCAGAACGGATTTAAATTTTTCATTCTCATCTTTTAAAATTATAGCTTCGTATCTCACTTATCGCTTTCAGTTAGTGTATGTATTGTGTCAAAACCCTTAAGACTAAAACATGGGGTACTTTTCTCTACATACAGGGTGGCTGATGAAAGCTGCTAAAAAAAGAAACGTAATAACTTATTTTTTGTGTAACTAATCTGTTCCGTTTTTATTGTATTTTATAGATTGATCTTTAAGTTTAATTAAATGGAGAATTGGGATAATATAACAAGAATTTTGATAGTGCAACGCTTTCACGCTTTAGAGTCCGTTGTCGAGCCGAGCTGTGGCACCATCGTAAGAAGGCCTTATCATCGTGATCCCTAAGTTCGGACTGAGGAAACTATCGCTGCTGTAGCTGCTGGCATACAATCCAATTCTGGAGTTTCGACAAGGAGCTTTTCTCCTCAAATAGGTGTCAGTAGACAGTCACTGCAGGCTATTTTGCACCAAGATTTAAACTTGCTTACACATAACAAACAAACAAACAAACAAACTTTTGTAAGAAGATCATTCAAATGGTGCCAGAGGATGAAAACGTCTTCAACTACATTTTTATATCTGACGAGGTAGATTTTGATTTAAACGGCAATTTTAACCCACAGATACTCCATCAGAGGCAATTACATCTACTTCGCATCGCTGTGTGTTGTGCAGTTTCTTCGAGATTCATTGCCGGGCCTTACTTTTTCGCAGAAAACGGTCTTACTGTTACGGTCAATGGAGACCGTTACTTAAAGATGTTGAAAGAGTTTTTCTTTCCAGAAATGCGCGAAAAGAGAATCCCTTTCAACACTGTTTGGTTTCAACATGATGGGGCAACTTGTCTCATGGCCACGCCTGTTATGACATAATTGGGGCAAAAATTTCCCAATAAACTTATTTCAAGAAACTCCATATTCCATTGGCCTCCCAGGTCTTCTAACCTCACTGCACCTGATATATTATTTTTTTTGTAGGGTTATTGCAAACAAAAAGTTTACAATAGAAACCCAAAACATTTGGATGACTTAAAGCAAGCCATTCAAACGGTAATTGAGAGAGTTCGCGCTGCAACACTCCATCCAGTAATGAATAAATTTTTGGTAATATGTCGCACATGTGTCACCGAGGATGGAGGCCATTCGAATTCAATTATTTTCAAAATTTCATGAATTACTTTAATGAAAATGTATTGTGTTTCAAAGAAATTACGAGTACTAAAAAAATAAATGTAGCAAAATAGATCAGCCACCCTGTATATTATTCATATGTATGAAGATGATGTACAATTGTATTTCAGTTACTCATTAGCAAAAATCTTTGAAAGCGTTGATAAGCTCTATGATGATTTGAATAACGTTTATCTTTTTATGTCTATGTCTAAATCCTTTAAATCAAAATGTCTTGTGAAACACAAAAAAAAAAACTTAATACAATCATACAAGACATGGTAATAAACGGTGGAAAAGTGGACATTGTGGCAACTGCAATAAATCCAGGAGTGGTTTTAAAAAAAATTTTAGTTGCTCATATGATATTAATTCGCTGATAGTACAAATACACATGAAACTCAGAACATTATGGTCCGTATAATAGTTCACGCCTTTGAGAGTAAGAATTCTTTACCAAAAGCATTAGTGTCTAGTCTTACATGTGTCACCGAGGATGGAGGCCATCTAGTCTTACATACGGTTGTGAGTTGTTTTAAAATTCTGATAAATTATATGTGTATATCATACTCGTAATATTATAAGATATGTTTATGGCCTTAGATAACGTGATCACATATAGACTTACTCCTTTAAAGATAAAGACGTTAATATTTTTCCAGAAAGTCATTCATACTAAAGAGCCTAAAAGAGCCTACTTATTTCAAAAGATTCGATTTGCACAATCATTACAAGGCAAAAACTATTACTTCCCAGAAATCGATGTCTCACCTCAGAACGCAATTTTTCATAAATGCTATTTATTAGTCTTTGAAGTGCTCTTCCACATAGCCAGCAACTAAATAACAATGCGCTGAATTTTAAACATTTTTTGTTTGATTATTTTGATTAAATATTTTATTTTTTAACTATTATAATTTTTTATTATAACGTCCCTTGTTCAATTAGTATTTGTAAATCTAACTTTTTTAAGTCTAAAATTTTATTTTATTTGATAATCCCAGTTAATTTGTTTAGGCATCAAAACTTGTGCACTAAAATTTTCCTGTACTATAATTATAAGACTAGATCTTATAATTACAAGTAGGTCTTATAAATACAACACAGCTAGCATTTTTAATCGTCGAAGACTCCACTGGGAGTCTCTTGAAGAGTGTTTTCGGTCGCTGACGATCTTATTTTTTAATCACAGACGATTCCTCGCACGGAATTAAGTGTTACAAATGCTGATTCTACTACGAGACTCAGCAGAAACTCTTATGTTAATCGTATAGGGAATCGTCTGAGACTCGTGTAGATATTACCCTACAACGGCTCGAGGAATCAGACGTGTAATCCTTGTATAATTTAAACAGATAGCAGCACAAATCTCATTCGATATTTTCATACTACATATAATTCGCACTGACTTACTGACCATAAGCACCACCCCTAATTTTTATATTCAAAAGTTTCTTGAACAATAAAGAAAAAACTATTATACGCTGTTTTTACCGTTTATTGAAATATAAAAGTCAATTAAAAATATAAATAAATAAACACAATAAAAATTTTAAACGTCTAACAAACATTCCATGCTTGTGTGACGAGCGTGTCAGTAAATTTGTAAGAAATAAATAAATGTTAGATGTTTTTGTTATTGCTACTCGTCAGATAATCAGCAAAATATTATTTTGGGAATTGTATATGGAACACAAGCAACGGATGCTAGCTGGGAATAAAAACTAGGCACTTCCACAAATAGACAATTAACTTCTTTTGAGAAAATGGTGGGTCTAAGTCACAGTCTTCTCTTTTGCATTTTTCAGATTTATTATTAAAGTGAAATCCTAGAATCAGTTAAAATATCGCAACGATTTGACATATGTATACGATGACGATTTCTAACACTGGTTGTGGCACAAAAAATATCTAAAAATTAAGAGACTTACAGCCGTGTGCTGAAACTCACATTTCGCAAAAATATGTGATTACGATTTGAACTTGAGCAGAAGTCGCAATCATAAAAAATTTTGCTATTTCAACTTATAAGTGAACTTGCTTATAATATGAAAGCTAATAGTCAAACCGTGGAACTGGAAGCGTCTGAATAAAATTTGAATAGCTTTTTTATATTTTCATCAAAAAATTTTATAATTTTCACCCATTTTAATAAACATACTTAAAATTGAAAAATACACCTTTTTTATATGATTGATGTTTTGCATTTGTTTACTTTAAAAATGTTTAGAATGTTTGCAGAAATTAAAAAGTACCTAAGATGTTGATATTTATATGTATGTCGTAATCAACAATGCTATGAAGAAGTAAACCTTATTGTCGGCCATCCATACTATTGTCACAACCGTAATAATTTTAATGACCAGTCATACTATTGTTGTGAACCATATTAATATGATTATGCATATGAATTTTAAATATGCAATTGTTAATGAAATACTTAATAAATTCTTTTTATTTCAGCTAATAGGCACTAAAACCCATTGAATCCAAAATCATGCAATTATGAAAAGCGACTATTTTTGGCTGATTATTTTTAATTGTTTTATTTTATCAAAATATATCATACCTAATTTTTTAATTTTAGTATTTTATCCCCCTTGTACATAGAAAAAATATATGGTTGACATGACCATATTCTAAGGGCATTATATTTTTGTTGAATTACATAGCTGGTACCGAAAATATTATATTGTTATATTTGAACGCTATTGATTTGCCTCATTATAGTTTTGTAAGAAACTAAATATCTAGACTAAATTCTGGTTCAACATTGTAATAATTGAAAGCAACCACAGTATTAATAAAAGCTAGCATACTTAACCATGTTATAATGTCAAGCAACCATATTACTTTCATTAAACAACCATACTAATTTCGTAAACAGATTTTATGGAATAGAACCATATTTTTGCCATAAGAGGCCACTTCTGGATTAACATTTCTATCTTATTAAGTTCAAGTATTTATGACCATATCTTATTTTTATATTTAAAAACAGTGGATTTTCCACGAGCTAATTATGGTCAGTCCAAAAACTAATAAAATAAAACTATTTCATTTTATTTTGTCACCCAACGTTTAGCTCGTTTTTTACAAGCTTCTTCAGGGGTGACAAAATGAAATGAAATAGTTTTGTTTTCGTTTTTGAACTGACCATAATTAGCCCGTGGAAAACTCACTGTTTTTAAATATAAAAATAAGATATGGTCATAAATACTTGAACTTAATGAAATAGTAATGTTAATCCAGAAGTGGCCTCTTATGGCAAAAATATGGTTCTATTCCAAAAAAGCTGTTTACGAAATTAGTATGGTTGTTTAATGAAAATAATATCGTTGCTTGACATTGTAACATGGTTCAGCATGGTAGCTTTTATTTATACTGTGGTTGCTTTCAATTATAAGAATGTTGAACCAGAATTTAGTATAGTTATTTAGTTTCTTACAAAACTATGATGAGGCAAATCAATAGCGTTCAAATATAACAATATAATATTTTCGGTACCAGCTATGTAATTCAACAAAAGTATAATGCCCTTAGAATATGGTCATGTTAACCATATATTTTTTTCTATGTACAATGGGGATAAAATAGGGAATGAAAGTTTTTATGAAACTTTGTTGGCGAGCGAAGCCACGTGCAAAAGCTAGTATGTGCATATACTCGTATAGCATGTTTTCATGTTTGTTTTTTACTTTCTGATAGTTTTGAAAATACAAATCGTAACACCTGATGGAGGTTCATTTGTGTAGAAGTTGTTACGAAAGGTAAAAACATATGCAAAGGAAAATGCTTATTTTTTATGCTTGAAAGGTATTCTTAGGACATTTTGCTTTGCTAAATTATCAACATTGGGATATACCTATAACTTAATATTTGAAAATATTCTTCAACGTTTCCAGGTCTACTGATGATTAGGGTGGCTCCTATGAAATGTCGACATATTGACAGCTAGGAAACATGAAAAACAAGCTCTTTGTATTTTTAACATTTAACTACTTCAAGACAACAAGGTTGAAAACATAATTTCTTTTGCTGATGATATTATTATATATCACGCAGATAAAACTATTGATCAAATAAATGGCAATCTACAAAATTTGTTTGATATAGTGGAAGAGTTTACAGTAAACTGGATGATGAAAATTAATATACAAAAATGTGAAACTATCTTATTTAGACCTCCAGTAGGCAAATGTAATAATAATATAAAACGAAATTGGAAACTTTTCGGTATCGAATCCAAAAAATGTAATACAAATCTACCAAATAAACAAATAGTTAAATATTTAGGTATTTATTTAGACAAATTTTTATATTTCAACATACATGTAACCCAAGCGATTAGAAAGGCAACGAAAGCTTTTTTTATGTATAAAAAAATGTTTTATTCTAAATATATTAATACAAAAGTAAAACTCACTATGTATAAAACATTAATTAGACCAATTATTACATATGGATGCCAGATATGGTTCAACATATCACCTTCTTATATGGAAAAAGTGAGAGTCTTCGAAAGAAAATGTTTAAGATCTTGTATATCGTTATTTAGATCAAAATCAAGTAATTACAAAAAATACGTATCAAATAAGATTTTATATAATACAGCAGACACAATAAGAATTGATAATTTTATAATTTATCTTATAAGAAATCATATACTAAGATCTATGTCCTGTATTGAAAATAACATCATTATGGCATCATACTATGCAAATGAAGAATATATTATAAATACTCTGAAATTAGGGTTTGTACCACCAGAGGCATTTCTGTATCTCGATAAAATTAAATTTATCCAAAATGAAAATGCACTTCCAATATTTTATCACAATTTTAGAAGGGCAAATATTAAAGCTGTAGATTGCAGTACAGCACAAAATAATTTAAGGTATGAAAAAAGTATTTCTAAAAATGATAAATGTCTTTTTCAAAGACAAAATAACAATAAATTTTGGTGGTTAAGTGAATAAGCACTGCTATCTTGCTTTTACTTCTTTGTTTTTTACCTTTAATTGACCTTTTTCTTTTAAATCAAAATATTAAAGTGGTGTTTTTTAAAAAAAACTTTTTTCATTCCAGAATAATAAATATATTCTTCAGTTGAAGTATAAAATCAAAAAAAAAAAAAATTATTGAAAAATTAACATTATTCTATATTATGCTTGAGAGCTCTGAAAAGGGACTGTGTGTATTTGTAAACATATTTAAATATTAACTATTGTTTATTGTAGTTTTTCTTGTTAAATTTTCTAATTTTGCATATTAATAAACGATTTAAAAAAAAAAAAAAAAAAAAAGACAATCACATAGTATAAATATATATATATTTATAATCTATTTTAAATAATTTATTCTTCGTTCAAATAAAATCTTTCCTTTTTCATTAGTTTTCTATATGAATGAAATATTCATACTTCACTTCACTAAAAAGTGATCGAAAACGGAGCAAAAAGTGTCTCTAGTAAAGTGTCACTAAAAGCGTGTGGCATTAAAATTTATTATCGCAATAACGTTAAATTCATTATGTGAATGAAAAACGACATAAACTTATTGAAAAAAGAATACATATATTAAACAAATACAGTGTGGTAAGGAATTATAAAAATAATCGCTCATAAATTTAATATTTTTTCAGACCAGAAGGAATATGCGTTGAGCCGTTGTATTTATAATCTGCTGGGTTCAAAATTTTTGTTGAAATACATGATCCTAGATGTAGAATATAACAACATGGTATTGTATTAAGAAAACTTTTTATATGGTGTGGCAACTGTTTCGTATCTAGGTGCACACCTTGGCATTGCATTCCAATTTTAAAATAGTATAATTATATTAGGCGTACAAGTTTGCTTCCGCCATTTTGCTATAGACGGCTGTATGTAGTGTTAGTCACACAATAAGTTTAGATATTTGTGAACATAACGCTATCGAACTATTAGTCGATTGGTGGCTGCATCATAGAGTTATTCTCGATTTAACATTTCAGCTTACGAGCCAAATTCTCCTCATTTGCGGGGGGTTTTAATTTCCTGCTTTAATATGAAGAAATCTGCGACTGAGGCTCATCGAGTGCTCTCTAATATCTATGGTTAGGTCCCTATTAATGAGAGAACAAGCCGAAAGTAGTTTCAAAGCTTCAAGAATGGTGATTTTGATGTCGAAAACAAGCAAGGTAATGGAAGAGAGAAAGTTTTAGAAGATGCAGAATTGGCGGCCGTGCCAAACACAACACAAATTAGCAGGATCATTGGGAGTGATACAACAAGCCATTTCAAGATGCCTAAAAGTCATGGAAATGATTCAGAAACAAGGAAATTGGGTGCCGTAAGAGTTTAAGACAAGAGATGGTGTATGGCGTTTATTTGTGGAAGGGATTTTTGCACCGTAATGTGACTGGAGATAAAAAAACGGGCATATTACGGTATTCCCAAGAGCAGAAAATCATGAGAATATCTCGACCATGCTTCTACGTCGACAACCAACCTGAGTAATCTCGATTCCAAGGTCATGCTCAGTATTTGGTGGCACCAGCTAGGCGTAGTATATTATAAAACCGACTGAATCAATCACAGGCTATCGTTATCGAATGCAATTAATGCGTTTGAGCTAAGCATTGAAAAACAAACGGCCCCAATACAACGCGATACATTATAAACTGATTTTATAGCATGATAATGCTTGGACCCCTGGTTTTGAAAGTGGTCAGGATATACTTGGAAACGTTGAAGTGGGAAGTCTTACACCACTCGCCGTATTCTCCAGATGTTGCTCCCTCGGACTATTAATTGTTTCGATCAATGGCACACGGCCTGGCTAACCAGCACTTCTGGTTTTATACAGAAGTAAAAAAGTGGATTGATTCTTGGATCGCTTCAAAAGATGACCAGTTTTTTTAACGGGGTATTTATACGCTGCCCGAAAGATGGGAGAAAGTAGTGACCAGTGGTGGACAATATTTTGAGTCATAAGTGTATAAGCAGGTTTTTGCAATAAAGCTTCGAATTTCGAAAAAGAAAACGGCGGAAGCCAAGAGACATACCTTTGTAGTATGAATATAACGTGGTGTTAATAGATATTAGTTTTGCGTTATAGGTGCAGAAAGTTCTCTAACCTTATATCATATGAATTTATAAACAAGCAGAGGTTTATCCCTGAACATTTAAGTACCCGTTAACGCAGGCATATGAACTATTCTACTCAAATGTCTGCAGTAGACCAAGTATCACCTGTTGATATTACGGTTCTAAATAACTATAATATCGCTAATTTACTACCTGTTAATAATTTATCAGATAGTTGTACTAGTTATGCTCAAACCGCAGTGGATCAATGTGTGATAAATAATAAAAATAGAAATCATCCTAAGCTGTTTTGGGCTATCTATCCAGTTGTCGCTTCTCGGCTAGTATCAGGTACTTCCGTTGAAGAAGTCAAACTCTTCGCAACTTTAAAGCATGGAAGTATATATTTCCTTTTTGCTGATTGTTTTTGAGTCCACTGTTTCTCATGCAGAAATATTTATTTAGCACTCAATTCATACACACTTAAATATTAATATAAAACGTAAACATTTGTCAACTGCTTGTCAAAGTCGTAAAGAGGCAAATAAGTTTGTTGTACGACTCTAAAGGAATAAACATATAAAAGTCCCGACACATTTAAGTATGTGCATATGTATAGATTTACACAAATACACACTTTTTGACATAAACACACACATTTTGGCTTAAAGCATACTTTATTTTATGTTCAATTAAGAATTGCACTTAAAGTGGGTATGAACACGTCGAACGAGTGATTAAACTCCCGCAGCAAAATTGTTTTTCTTTTTTTTAATTTAAAAGATATACGCGTTAACGAATTTTACAATATTCTTAAGAAAAGACAAATGAATGTGTTATTTGTATGAAACTCAATACGAAGAAGGAGCACTAAACATTAACCACATGAGCTTCTGCGTGACATTTTGATATCAATCATTTGAAATCAAATAAAAAAAACAGTGTTGGTTTTGAAGCCAAAAAAAAAAAAAAAAGAAACAACAACGAAACCAAACCCGTCCGTTTACTTACATTTTGTTTTAATACTTAAAGAAAAGTGTCAAACTAAGACATTTTGACAAACTTCTTCAAATACACATTAAACAAAACGAAAAACCTTTTGATTCCATTGATATGCTTTTTATTTTGTTTGATTTATTTCACAATTCTCCAGTTAATATTTTATTAAAATAAAGTCAAGGCCAGAAGATGATTTAATACATCTTAAATATAAAAACATTTTATTGCGTCTAATGTAAAAATATGCCCTTCGAATATTTTACACTGCGTTTACACGTACAAGTACTTGCATGGAAGTCCTGTGCACGTATTATCAACGAAAATGTCGAAAAAATACTCGACTTTCTGTCAAGTTGCATTAGTATTTAAAGAATAACAAGGAAGTTCAGTTTAAAAATGTTAGTGGAGAGACAACAGCTTCTAAACCAGCATTACCATAAAAAACCATAATTTTATTTTTCGGGGAAATGAATGGTAGGAATAAAATAAACAAATGAAATAGAATAATTTTAACTTTTTTTTCACTCAAAACGACAAAGACTGCTTAATTTACATATTTTCAATAAAAAAATGTGAATTATTTTAAAAATTTGCTTTGAAAAATTTTAATATGGCAAAAACATTATATTAAAATCAGTTAATCTCCGCAAAACTTGTTGTAAGGCAACACTGTTATTTCAGTTGTCATTTGACTTTCAGTAAGTGCCAAAAAATCACTGCCTGCTGAAATTGCTTGTCAGTTCAGTTGAAAGTTGGTTGCAAGTGCAGAGATTGTGCGTGTGTTAGTAAAAAGGTTTGAATGTATTGGGTTTTTCGAACTTGCACCTGCACGTGTAAACACTACGTTAATTTTCGCTAAAAAGACTTTCAGTTCAGTTGTGAAATGTACTCGTAACTGAATGATAAAAACTTTGACGGTGTAACCATCACGCGTTACGCAAAGTAAACAAATAACTCGTGCATAAATAAATTGCAAAAAAGTTGTGGAATCTCTTACAAATGATTAAAATTTATATATTTTAAACAGCAAGGGCTCAAGGACGCTCCTTTTGGTAACTGCCCAAACAACATTACTTACATGGAAATTCTGATATAAGCCAAAGTATTAATAGTAATCTGGGGAAAAAAATTCATTAAAAACTGTGGACTTTTCTTAATTATTTTTACTAGGATTTTACTCTAATAATTTCAAGTCATTCTACATTTTCTGGTCTGCTTCTTTAAAAATCTCCAAATTACTTTTTGTCAGAAGATCAGTTTTCTATATTTATTGATAGAAGTTGTCCGTTAACTTCTCTTTACAAGTTTTAGTAACTTTGGTTATAAACAGGCTAAAGTAACCAAGGCTACAATAGCCATTTATCTATGTAAAAAAACAATAGGCTCAACATGGGGCATACAACCAAAAGGAGTTGTGTGGCTTTATCACATGGTTATAAAACCGATAATATTCTATTGAGTATCAGTATCGTGGAAATCACTGGACTCCGCAATCAACAGACTGCAAATTGAAAAAGTCAGTCGAATCATATCAATACTGACCACAAGAACCATGAGGACAACACCAACCAAAGCACTTCTTATGAACTGGATGCCATGTGACTTAGATGCCAGGCAGATAGCACTAAATGCCGCGATCAGGTTGAACGCGACAGGACCCACAGACTGTGGGGACATGCCAATATACTGGAGATTGAAAGAGACCTAGTCTTCGATCTAATTGACTACTGCATCCCAAAACCTTTCCTCTCAAGGATCTTCGGCTACCAAATTGAGGAATCTCCCCTAGAATCTGGATACTTCTATGTTTACACGAGTGGCACCCGAAGGGGGGAAAGGGTTGGGGGTGGCGTTTACATAGAAGAATTTAACACTAAAATATCCTTCAGATTATCAGATAGATGCAGTGTTTTTCAGGCTGAAATATTGGCTATAAATAAAGCGGCCGGATGGCTGAGGTACCACAAGATATTCGGAAAGGATATCATGATAGTAACGGACAGCAAGGCCGCCATCAACTCCCTGATTGGAATATACAGTAAGTCTAGTCTAGTCTAGGAATGCCGGACATCTTTAAATAAGACGGCGAGATATTCTAGCATAACCCTAAAATGGGTACGTGGACATGGGTCCAACAATGGCAATAACATCGCTGACGACTGAAGGGGCAGCCCTAGAGGATAGGGATAGAGAGCCCTTTTGCGGACAACCATTAACAGCGTGTTGAAAAGAATAAAACTCCACACACTGGAACGTGCACAAAATAAGTGGCTCGCAGAGCCCACCTGCCTTATAGCAAGGAACTTGTGGCCGCATATTAACTCTAAGAGAACGTAGGAGCTATTAAAACTGCCCAGATCTCAACTAAGAGTGACTGTAGCAGTCATCACTGGAAATTGCCCGTTTGGGAACCATGCTACTTCTGTAGAAGTTGCCAAGACGAGGAGGAGGAGGAGACGATCCTTCATCTCCTCGGCACATGTCCGGCATTGAAGCATCATCGTCTAAGATACTTAGGCGAGCGGAGCTTCAACTGCCTATCTTGCCTGGCTTCGGTCAAACCGACCACGCTAGCCTCTTTCATAAGAAGCAGCGGATGGCTGGTGTAGCAGCATGTAACGCTGCACTAAGAAGTTCCCGCCTTTCCTTTCCATCCCTTCCCCTCTCACACTATATTCCTATAACTTCTCTTCTTCACTCCACTATCTACATTACTTTTCAAGCAATCACAAAGGGAACGCGTACAGGACCCAAGTGAGCTGGACAACCTAAACAACTCCGGGATATCCAGCGGCCTACCTACATAACCTAACCTAACCTAACATAACCTAACCTAACCTTGGTTATAAAGGTGGTCCCAAAATTAACGCATGATGGAAATGAAACAGAAAGGATTATTTACGGCCATATTCATAAAAATGTTTTGTATTTATTACTAGCATATTTGATAAGTTTCTACACAAAACATCAAGCTTTTTGTCCAAACTAGGCTTTTAGTTTTGATTGTGTTAGTGAACTACATGCTTTGATCCCGGAATCTGTTGGCTGAACCCTGTTTTCTTTTCGCATTTTTAACAAGCAGTCGCTTTGTCACAGCATTTATGCTTTCGGGGTCTAATGACGTATTTCATAAATTAAAATTAATATGATTTCTGTGTTTATTGTTATTGTTGGAGGTATGTTGCACGCAGATTAAGCAAATAACTTGATTTGCATTTGAATTCGTACATACGAGTGTTGTACATTTTCATATGCGTGTTAATAAGTTTGTAAGAGTGTCTGACATGTAAATATTTGTTTTGTTTTTTGTCGTTTTGTTGCGATTTATTTTATTTCATTTCATTTGATTTGATTTATTTTATTTGTTTTATATGACACCCTTAAGTGTTTGGTTGTAATTTATATTATTGTTTTTGTACTAGTATTTTGCCTGCAAAACCTCCACTACTAGAACACATTAATAACATGAAACTTTTCTTACAAACAAACATTCGTGCTTCTATGTAAATATCTGCATTTTTGGGAGTTTATTTAACTGAGTTGATACATACTCGTACTCGTATTTCATTTGTTTTGTTTATTTTTTGGGTGTAAAATCATTTCGTTTTGTGTGATTTTTTTTTCTCTGTGAAAAATGGCGTTACATTTGTATTAACAAAACAAATGTGTTACATTGCAAAAATAACAAACGAATAAATGTGAGAAAATTGTTAATAAAAATGTGTCAAGTTAATAAAATTACAAAGTAAATTTCAGCTTTGATTTATAAGCAGGCTTTCTTTTAGGAAAATAGAACTTTTACATATAAAATATCACAAAAATTTGTTTTGAACAATAAGTTTGGTGTTACGAGTATATAGCAAGTATTAAAAGTAATCAAATGCTCTGAAGTGGAATAAAACAAAAATACGTTTTTTTAATTGACATAAAATTTATTGTGGTTTGGAGATTGTGTAATCTGAAGGTCCAAGTTTCGATTATTTGCGGCTGTAGATCGAGATGGTGTGGCGACTGTTGTCTTCCAAGTGGTTAATCGCTTCGAACGCAGATTTGCGACTTCATTTATCTCCACAGAAACCCTCCTGGAAGCAGGCATTCACCAACCCTCATTTGTTGTAGCAAACACAACTCTAGGCAGTCATAAGTTGTGTTGGACTTCCGAAACTCTAACCAAGGGTTTCAATTAGTACAAAGTGGATCAGCAAAGCCCCCGGGAGTTTCTTCCTTGCAGACCATCTCGGTGCTGATTATGGTTTATGCACCCGCCTTGGTTGAAACGTTCTGGCTGTGGTTCAAATATAAAATCGCAGGGAATTCAATTCCCTCATACTTTTGTACATGCCGGTTTTCAGGGGTTAATAACTACCGATGTACTCTTGTCTTGCAACAGATGCCTGTACTGTAAGGAACGAGAAGTGTTGGTTAGATAGGTGAGTCGGTTAAGGGCTCATGTTTTTAATAGACTTCTGCCTACCAACTCATTAACTTCCATTGACTATTGAGAAATTGCATGTAGGAGGGATTAAAAGGTACGAACTCTTAAGCAAGGGGTTTTTCGATATGGCGAGAATAATGCATCTAATCTGATAATGGACCGTGGAGTTGGTCCATCATCATATTTAGACGACAAGCCAGGTGCTGATGTAAATCAATTTCACTGTTCGCATAGAAAATAGTGGTGAAATTGTTCGGATACCAAAACTTTTCTTCAGTAAAACAATTGTAGCACGAACTGTGAAACATGTTGTGTCGGGTTGTTGAAACGACAGCTCTTGCACATCATTTTTGTTTAATTGATAACCAAAACCTTCAGTAATCATGGCTCTAAAGTGGTTACCATTGACTCTAACCTTGTTATCAACATCGTTTTTAGAAAAGTACCACTGATTCCAGCAGCTCATAAATTACATTAAACAGTCAGTTTTTCCCGATGTAACAGTGTCTAAACGTACACTTATTATTGTCATCACATCAATATATAATTTTGTTTACTAAGGGACATTTTGATTCAAACAAAAGCGAGCATCATCGCCGATAAAAATCGGGATCAACAATCAAAACAAATTTGCGCAAGTTGGAAACGTTGTGCAGAAGTAAGTTTATTCAAGTTGATATACCAAACCAAACTAAACAAAAATCACTTGTCAGCAGACAAAATATCCTCCAGTTACAATTTTTTGCCAATTTAAAGTTTTATACCTCTATAAAAAGTACCTTTTATAAAGCAATAAATAATCCTAGCAGTTGCATAGATGGCAATTTTTTTTATTATTTTTGCTAGTTGCACGCATATCTACTGCCAACAAAAAGTATACCTAAGAAAAGGATTTGGACCAGAGTTTTATTTTTGATCAATTAAATTCTATTGAATTAATTTATTTTTATATGCCATTTTATTTTAATTGATTTATGCACCCCATACACGTTACAACTCAGTTGGCAACTGAGTCGGTTGTTGTCCAAATCAAAGCGTGTATGGCTTTGTCAGTTGTCGAGTTGGTTGAAGAAAAATTAAAATGTTTTGATTTTTTCAAGTTGACTAGCAAGTCTTTCAATTCGATTGTGTTGTGTGTGTTCGAGTCCCTTGATCAGGTCTCAAAATATATATTTGTAGTGTTTTTGCAAAGAGAACGTTATATATTTTAAAAATTGTCCTTAATTTCATTGAATTTAATAGTTGAATGAAAATCGTTCAATTCAGTTTATGAAGTATGTGTGCAATAATCAATTCAGTTGTAAGACTCAATTCACAATTGAATTGAAACGTGTATGGGCCGCTTTACACACAACCTAAAGGGAAGTAATGCACGATGTTAATTCCGAATAACAACTTAACGTCAAATGTGTTGTCCAAGTTAATTTGACATTTCTTTGTTTCAGTACTTGACAAAAATACGTCTTTCGTGCACTTCGTGCTTGTTCGGTTAGCATGATCGACTAAATGTGTCCAGAATCGAGAGGATTGTAGGCAAGTTTCAGTAAACCGAGTCTGTTTCGGTCACTGTGCCAAGTGACCGAAAATTGACTCAAAATTATATGTCTGGACACGCGATTAGATAACATATATAAATTTTATGTTTTTCTTTTAAATACAGTTGAAAATTGTTTGTCACTGCATTTAACGGAATTCCGTAACAATAAAGAAAATTGAAAAAATTTTTGATATACGAGGACTGATCAAATATAACCTTTAATTTAAAATTTCGAGTTACGTATGTTCGATTTTTACATTTTTTTCTGTTATGTAGCTACACATGTATATTATATATATTGGCAATATCAGCCTTTTCGAATTGTCAGTTTGTTTTTGACAGATAAAAAAGTTAGTCGTGTTTGGGTGGGCTCTTCGATTTTTACTTAATTTCGAGCAAAGCAACATCACACAGACATCGCTCAGGAGCTGTTAAACATCGTCAACGACACTCCAGATTTCCTCACAACGGTCATAACTAGTGACGAATCATTGGTGTATGGCTATAATATTGAAACCAAACCCAATCATCCCAATGGAAGCCATCAGAAGGGCGAAGACCGAAAAAAGCACGCCAAGTTCGGTCAAATGTAAAGGTTTTGCTCACTGTTTTCTTCGACTGCAACGGCGTGGTGTTTCAAGGATTAGGAACGACGATGGCATAAATGTATTATATTTGAGGGGGTTAAATAATTTTTGGAAAAATTTAAAAATGATCAGAAAATTGAAAATTTATCAGACCTCGTATAATCCTGCTTTCTCTGCATAAGAATATTATGCTAATTTATTTTTGATTGAAAATAGCGAATATATTCGTATGCGTGTGATTATAGGAATCGGTACCAAAGTAAATTTTTTTTTTTACCTCTAATTATGAACATTACGTAAAAAAGGTGTTGCCATGTATCTTCATAAAAAATATATATGAAACTTCAATTTGCAGCGGCTGTAGTCCATATGGCCGTGCCAATATCCGCAATGATTTACAAAATTACTTATAAGGTTGTTAGTATAAGTTTCCTCCAAAATAGTTTTTAATAAAAACTCTTCGTAAGATTTTCCTGTTGAAATTTAATAAAGACATTTTTTTATATAACTTTTCCAAAAAAAGATTTTACAAATTATACAAATTCTTCATCACATTTAGCTCAACAGCACGAATAAATATTCAAACACTTTCAGTGAGTCTCCAGGGTATATCAATGAACTGCTAATGAAAAGGAAACTCTTAGTTAAAGCCTGAAGAAATACGTTGACATTCATACACGTAAGGACTCCAACAACAGCAACAACAACAACAACAAGAGCTACCAAACAATGATTGATGAGGAAAAAATGAAGATAAACGTCACAATCTATCTTTGAAATCTTCGACAACAAGTGAAAGAACCATGTGTATTCTAATACACACAAACACACTAACGAGTATAAAACAATTTGTATGTGAGAAAGGTAAAAAGAGGAGAGAGGAGGAAAAAAAACGTGAAATGAAATGAACATTATTTATGCATACGTTTCCTTTGCCGCATAAAACATTGAATTGAAATAAATGAAAAAATGTAGGTGTAAAACATTTAATAGTCTGTTTATATGAATGTAATACTTCCTTTTAAAAGCGATTTCGTTAGAGTGTGTGTGTGTGTGTGTGTGTGATTGTGTGCTTCAGCTCCTGTTAAAATATGGGAAAGGCAACTGATAAATCACATATTTTCGCTGATCAAATCAATCTAATTGACATTACTCAAAATGATGGCTTAACTCTGTTGGAAAAATATTTTTATGTAAGTGTATAGGTTGTGTCTGTTCCTCAGCAAGTGTATGTGTGTGTGTGTGTGTGTGTGTGTGTGTGTGTGGGTGTGTGTTGGTGGGGGAAGAACAAATACGGAAATGGAAATGTGATTTAAATGAGACTACCAAACAAACAGACGGTGAATGATTGCTAAAGTTTCTACAGAGTGTGTGCGTTGCTTTTTATTCAAGTTATTCAAGAGCCAAACCAGTTTGGGACAGGAGGGTGCGCTACACAACTTGCATTGCACATATTTCAATATAAAATACGAGTGGTTGAATACGTTTTACGCACAACCAATATAACACACATACACACATTCGAAATGATTTATTTCATTGATGAGCCACCCACTTGAATGGTGGAAAACGTTAAATGAAATGTTGTCTGTTAAAAAAAATCTGAAACACAAGTGAATTTAAATTGAAATGCAAATGCCACAAATACTCGTTTTATAAAATGAAAATCACATATGTATGTACATATTTAAACTGCTCACAGACGGAGAGAGTTAAATAAGCAAGCAGCACCATAAACAAATGAATCCAGTTACAATCATACAATGCTTTAAAATCTGTTTTACTTTCATTCCAACGGTTATTTGGTTTGATTTGTGTGTATGTGTGTGTATGCGCATTTGTGTATGTGGGAATGCTAAAGGAATTATTGGTGTATATGATTTCGCTTAAGTCCCTCGGCTGTTTTATTGTTTGTCAATTTAACTCATTCGCAACACTTTTCACTGTTAAGTACGAGAGCAGTCGTTTAGTTTATGAAATACTGCATCCAGCGTTGTCAACTTTGAGATTTCAAAACGCACCAAAATGGAGAAAATATCGCGGTATTTCAACAAAAACGCACCAATTTTAGAATTTTTCTTTTGATTTTTAAAACCCATTTTGTATTATAAAAAGTATATTTTTATATTAAAAACACGATAATGAAATATCCTCTTAAGTGTTATTAGACTATCAAACTGTGTCGGATAGCTTCGGCTGATGGTATGCCATCAAATTCGTTCAATAGCTAGAACTCGTGTTTGCCAAACTTGGGCTCTAGAGCGATTTTGATACTTTTATTAAGACAATATGAATAAGAAATTTATCAAATTTCTTATTCAGCAACATTATTTACTTATTTTCGCGGTCAACCAAAATCAGCTGTTTGTTTTCCTGCCTTTTATCAGGTATACAAAATTACAGCTACTTATCGCCGTTAAAATTATATTGCAGTAGCATATAATCGTTTCTGCAACAGATGAAAGTTTACGATTATCGGATCGTTAAAAGTTACAGAATTGCACTACAAGCCAACAAACTCGATTAGTAGCAATTCCATCAAATACAATGTAGAAAATCAGTTGCCTAGAGTAGGTATCTTCAAATGAATTTATTGAAATATACGAAAATTTGCTAGAATTGTAACAAATAAAAGACGAAGTTTATCATAATCAAAACTTAAAGCAAATGTTTTGGAAAAATATTATAATTTAATTAGTAATTTAGCAATTTATTACTAAAGCTATTCAGTGTCTGCTTTTGTTGTAGTAATTGACAATCTTGGCTTGATCATATCTAAAAGCAGCAAATTTTATAAACCGAAATGTTTCTTTTTCTTTTAAGAATATGTATACAATAGCATATAGTCTTACTTTGTGCACATGATATGATACATTTTCCACATTATAACTCCGTGTTCTGATTATGCCCAATAAAATGAAATGAAAATATTTGAGACTCTTGAATAAACTTTTTTCTTATATTAAAACAAAAAGTTTGAATATCATTTGTGCCACCGAAATACAGATAGTCCGCCGACTAAAGAATTTTACCCACAAAAAATTTTAAAAAGTACCAATAATGGTGAGGAAAGCACCGAGTTGACAACGCCGATTATATCACAGAAAATTGTCTCTAGAAAATTTGCATCACGACAAAAGCCGAAAAAATCCGACTCAAATTGGACTATTTTTTTTTTTTGACGCATTTTAGTTGCCAAGTAATAGGTGTACAATTTTGCTTCCGCGCTTTTATTCCCAAAGTTAAGGCGTTATTGTAAAAACCACTTATAGATTTATAGTTTAAAGTATTTTCCATTGCTGGTCACTACTTTCTCACATCTTTCGGGCAGCGTATAAATCCCGCGTCGAAAAAACTGGTCATCTTTTGAAGCAATTCACAATTCGTTCCAATTTTTTTACTTCTACATAAGACCGGAAATGCTGGTCAGCCAGGAAGTGTACCATTAATCGAAACAAATGGTAGTCCGAGCAAAGTCTGGAGAATACAGCGGGTAGGCTAGGTCTACCCATTTCAATGTTTCTTAACCACTTTTGCAACATGGGGTCTAGCAATATCTTGCAGCAAAATCACTTTATGTGTCTCTTTGTATTGCGGCCGTTTGTATTTCAATGCGCCGCTCAAACGCAATAATTCCGTTCAATAACGATTGCCAGTGATTGTTTCAATCACTTTTAACCACCTATAATACACTATGCCGAGCTGATCGCACCAAAAACTGAGCATGACCTTGGTATCGTAAATGTTCAGCTTGACCGTAGACGTGAAAGAATAGCTGAGACATCCCCATGATTTTCTGCATTTGGAATTATCGTAATGAACCCATTTTTCGTCCCTAATCACAATGTGTTGAAACCCTTTCCGTCTTTGCTTTGCAAGCTGTTCACAAGCAGCCAAACGCCGTTCCACATATCTGGGCTTCAACTCGTACGTCACTCAATTTCCTTGTTTCTGAATCATCAAGTGATGTTACCAATTCTATATCTTCGAAAACCTTCACGCTTCCACGACGTCAAAATCACCGTTGTTTAAGCGTTGCCGGCACGATCTTTCCATAAAAGCGACCTCACCATATGTAGGTGCGAGGATTTGATGAGCCTCATCCACAGCGTCCTTATATTAAAGCAGAAAATTAAAACCTCCCGTAAATGACGAGAATTTGGCTGGCAATCGAGAATGACTTTATCATGCAGACAAAAATCGACTAATTTTTCGGTGATATCTTTGATCTTTTTATTTTGACAAGCACTCAGTTGTCAAAACCACTAGTTGTCAAAATAAAATAGCTATTTTATTTTATTTCGTGAACTTTTTAGTTCACGAATTTTAATAATTCTTTGAATTATGAAAAATTAAATTCGTTCGCGAACAAATATAATTCGAGCATTCTTCCTATGCTGGTTAAAAACAATGTGATAAAAGTTTATGTGTGTCTTTTCAAGATCAATAGTGAAATGATTCAATACAAGTTGTTTATGGGAGAGGAAACCAAGTACAAAGATCCTGGACGAGATTTCACACTGCGTTTAAATTGTTTTGAATCGACATTGAATAGCATATTCGTGGCATGCAACGGAACTAGTGCAAAAACGTAGTTCAGTTGTTTAAGTGCTTAACACTGAAATTTAAAAGAACTTGGTATTTTCCTTCAGCTATCTATCCATAAGAACCAAATAATTTAGACCACCTCTGAGTTTTTTTTTTTTTTTTTGTAGCTAATTATTGATATTGTTATGGTGATTACCGATTACTCTGTTTTTCGATTGGTTTTTGAAAATGTTACAATATTTTACGTCATATGCTGACATAACTGAAATTTTAGTTGACTTAACATGCTAACAAGTTTTAATGGTATCGAATAAAAAATGCAATAAGGCCCTAAAACTGATTAATTAAATTAAATTCAAATATTCGTAAAACTAAAAATTAAAAAATTTAGAAAACAAATTGAGAATAATGAATGCTCAAAACGGTAAAAAGAAGTCTGTGACTTATATTACATGCATTCAAAGGAAATACTCGTAGAATGTGTGCGGTTATGATGAAAATATTACATCCGGCAATATGTGTCCAAAACATCAACCATATAATTGTAAACTTAATGTATTTTCAATTGTTGAAAAGTGTCGCATGACGAACAATGACCGCATTTTTAGTCGTCAAAGATCCTCTCACGGGAGTACATATTACATAAGCTGCCTCTTCTATGAGACTCTTATCGAAAACAGTGAAATATGTTTATATTAATCGTAGACCGTTTCGTTTGGGAGTCACTTAGAGACTATCTTACAACTCATAAAAAGCCCAGCTCTAAAAAGCTGTTTCGTTAATTTTTTTTAACATGAAATATTCGCTAGGCTGTTTAGATCATCTCAAATGCAAAGAACCATAAACCGCACTAAAATTCAAAGTTTAAGAAGTTGTAGAGTAAAAAATAATGAACTATGAACACGCAGTTTGGGTTTGGGTCTATAAAAATAATTTATATACAAATAAAAACGAAAAAATATTTAATCATCGCCTAATAAACATTCCAAGATTAAATGACGAGCGTGACAAAAAATATGCACAAAAAAAAACAACAACAAGGTAGGACAAAAGAATCAATCCGATTTTGTTTAGCTCTCGGTTGTTTTTTTTTTAATAATTCTGTTTTTGGATTATGTTTATTTGAATTTTTAGAATTTTATTGGTCAATTAGAGAATATAATATCGGCCAAATTGGCGCCGCCACAATTGATTACTATACTGACTCGTTTTATGGCATTTTTCATCTTTTAGGCGAGAACTTTAGGCGACAGATTCTCGCACTTGTGTCGAATTTTGTCCTTCCAGGGTCTCGGGCAGGTCTGGAATGACTAAAAATCGATTACATAGAGTACACCCGCGGCCTCAAAAAAAAAAAAAAAATGGACAAATGACTTCTTCAGAGTCAATAGCGCAGTAACTTTGAGTGAGTCTAATGGCTCCTCGTGCAACACTCGTGGATTTACGGTGTCTCAGAAGCGATAGTCCACTACGTCTGCGAGATTGTGGCGGCGCCCATTTGGCCGATATCATCTAATGGAATTGACAAAGAAAATTCTAAAGGATCAAATAAACATAATCAAAAAACAGAATCTAAGCTTTTTATTTTAAAACAGTACTCCTTTTCGCCTTCCTTGTATAAATAGTAAATGTTTTTGTTATTGCAAATAGTGACATAATCATCAGAAGATTATTTTAAAAATTGTATATTATGCACAATCGCCTAACAAGCAATGTATGCTGGCTGGGAAGCAAGATCCTGGTTACAAAAAATATATTTTACTTATTCCTAGTATTATTAATTTACTATAATATTGTTCAAAGTTGGCACTTCAATACCAACTATATAGTTGTGGTCAACTTTGTTAACACTACTGTTAACAAATCAAAAAGTTGTTCTTCTATGTCGTCAAGCTAAAATAAAAATCATCTGAGATTATACCTTAAATTTGGTAAAATATGCCTGAAAACAAGTAAATCTCAACCAGGTCATATATAGTAAGAACATTATTGGCAACAAAATTAATGTGGTTGGTTATGATATTTGGATGCTTCACTATAGTAATTATGATTGGTCACAACAATATCATCCTTTGTGGTGGCATCGTTATGGTTTACCGGAATATATTAAAGTGTTACGCAAATGCACATATTTAAATCCATAATACCTTTTCTCCGTTAACTTAAAAAATAATTTCCTAATTTTTCATTATTTTTTTTAGTCTTGTAAAATTGAAAACATCCACTAACCTTTCAAGAACATATCAAAATGTAAGATAATATGCGGTTAATAACTAAAATAAAACTAATGGTAGAATAAAGCGAACCGGTTTTCATTGCGTAATTTAAAAAGTCTGAAAAAATACATTACTGCGTTTTTTGTAGCGTAAAAGTTGTTTGGCCTTATTCATAATCAAAGTTATTATGCCATCTTACTAGCAGCATATTTTTTTGTGTAAATTACCTTAAAAGAACTTCAGACAATTTCAAAAGTCAAGACTGTGAAATGGCAGAATGATAGTTGTAAAGCTAATGAAGGCTATGTTATGTAGTGTTTTGTGTTCAACTCTGTGCATATTCTTTATATTATTGCAAACTTTTATCACATCTAATCCAGTGTGCAGCCGGTGATCTGCTTGTTATAAATGTACAACACATTCACACTAACAACATAAAGCTAAAAACATAATACCCAACAAAACAAACCTACACGATTTATAGTAAGCAAATATCCAAGCAAATTAACTACAAATTATGTTGTTGTTGCTTTTGCATTCTTGGTATCTCGCAAGGCGAATTAATTATTAGGTGGATGCATCGGCGAATGCAGGCGAATTCGGTTAATATGGCGGCACTTTCGCTGTCAAGTTTTGTTTACCTTTTTCGGCGCCATTTAAATTTTTTACATGTAATTTATCAAATACTTTTGACAGCTTAAGTGTGAATTCGCCTTTTACACATACAAAATACCTGTTGTTCTTTTTATTGTTGTATTGTTGTAGCGAAGCGGCTACCTTGTTTTTTGTATCATGGTATCTCGTTTCTTATTGCTTGTTGTTGTTATTTGCTTATTGTTCGCAAGCATGTGTGTGAATGTGTATATGTTTCTACATTTGAGTCTAGTAAAGTGTAAATAAAGTTGTGAATTTATTAATTACTGTGTAATAGCCTATTTACACCAAAGCGAAATCTGCTCATTCGAGATTTCAAGCCAAATCTAGTAGATTTTGAGAAGATTTCCCATACAAAATGAAATCTACTTTATGAGTAGATTTCGACGAAATCTCCTGAAATCTACTCAGTACTAAGCGATGCCACTGTGATTTCTTGTAAAAAGTACCTAAAAATACTACGCTGCAACAAAAAATGCACTATAATGTGGTGTATGCAGTCTCTGGGCACAAAAAATATACATTATAATGCTGGTGTATTCAGTCTCTGATAATATTGTATTGTCAAACCCACATGCATAAATTATTTTTGAGCAAATGAAATCTTGCTAGATGTCAAAAAACGGTGGTGTAAACGATATAGATTTCGTTGTAGATTTCAATTCAAATATACTAGATTTTGAGTTGGTGTAAATGCGCTATAACGCACAAGTGTGTGAGTCATTATTTCATTTGCAGTTGAAGAATCCGCAAAAGCGTTTTTAAATCGAAAACGTAATAATTTGTTCATTATTAATTTTTTAAATGCAATTCATAACCTTGTAGAGTGAGAAGTGTAAAAAGTGTATACAGTTTTAACTAATTTCGTTAAACATTTTAAATACTGTGATAACATTTGTTTTGGGGTTTCCGTATTATTATTCATAGATTCAAGACAATGATCTACACAAACTACTCCCTCTTTGTCCTCCTCATAACATATTTTCATTGTTCCAGCACTTCTTCAAGATTAAAAAAATTTAGAAAAAGAAAATACTAAATCAGCAGCAAAATATGTATTGTAAGAGAAAAACAAATAAATAAAATTTCAACAAAATCTCAAAGATTTCTTTACGTGCAAAACTGTCACATAGTTGTGTAAATTTTATTTATGTAAAACAAGATCTAATGCTACAGGATATACAATAGTTATGTGTTTTACATCAGTAAGACGGTTTATTAGAGTGATGAAATCATTTTTAAAGGCGAACTCGTAAATAAAATGAACAGCATGCATCTTTTGCAGGCAACAAATGAAAATCCATCATGTCGTTTGCTCATACCAAAAACTTAACGATTTAAATTCAACTGCTTAAATTATTTTAGTATTCGGTTTTCAAAATTTATGCATCATACGAGTACAGTGACTGTTAGTGCGTATAAATACAAAAATCGAAACCATTTGCAGGCATGTGTGTGAACAGGGAGAATTTTTATGGATTTTCGAATATATATTAAAGCTGTTAGTGACAATGACTATAGTCTGCGTTATGAATACTCAAATTTCAGTTTTTATTGAAAATTTTTGCATTGAGTTGTTTATAAAGGTGTGAAATTTTTTTTAAAAAACAGTTTGAAATGAGTTCTTGAAACAAAACTAATTTTCAAATAAATTTTATTTATTTGTGTTTTTAGAGATTTGTCTCGTAATGTACAACCTTAAAGTGAGATTTTGAATTCTAAAATGTGTTATTGTAGAATAAACAGTAGTGTATACATGTATGCGTACTAAATATACTTAAAACCAATTCATATATCTGTTTGCTATACCTTACCGTTGATACGATTACATGATGGGTTTCTTCTAGTTTCTCGTTGAATAGCTAAACTTCGTGTTTGACAAACTTGGCCAGGAATGCGATTCTGTCTCTTTTTTTTTAAGACAATCGTTTCGTTACAACAATTATAACGAAATTTTATCAAATTTGTTATTCAGTAACATTATTTAATGATATTCTACTGCTACTTTTACTGCAAAATTACAGCTGTTTGCCGTCGTTAAAATTATAACGATTCAATCGTTACTGCAAACAATGAAATAAGTCGAAAAAGGTAAGTTAATCGAAAGCATGCAGTGAAAACCAGTTGGTTAGAGTGGATGTCTTTAAAAGAATTTGTTAAAATATACGAAGACTTGCAGAATGATAACAAATAAAAGAAGAAGTTCACTATGATTCGGAAATATTGAATAAATTATATAATAGTTTTGTTATTTACCTATTATTGATGCAGTAACTAATTCATGATATACGAATACTTTTATTAATATATTTGATAAATAATAAAATAAATTTCAAAAAACAGCATATTAAAAAAAATTTCAGTTCACTTACGCGTCATTTTCATGGAAAAATCGATTTTGGCTATATCTCGGGTATATTGGGCCAATATCGAAATTGTCCATTTTTTGTATCTAAGTAACTACCTTTTATTACCAGAACTGCTTTTAAGTAAACAAAAATTGGTTCATGGAAAAGTCGGTTTAAGCAATATCTCGGGTGTATACGAGTACGGACCGATGTCGGAAATTTTTATTTTCTGTACTTTGGTTACCTCCTTTTATTACCAGAAGTGGTTTTAAGCCAAAAAAAAAAAAAAAAAATTTAATTCGCACACGCGCCATTTTCATGAAAAATCGGTTTAGGCTATATTTCGGGTATATGTGGATCGATATCAGATGCTTTCATTTTCTAGATATAAGTAACCTCATTCTAGATATAAGTAACCTCACTGCAAAAAAAAATATTTATTTTTATTTTTTTATCTGGAACCAGTACTCAGGGTATGACCCCTACATATGCAGCGCATTGTACTAGTAAAATAGGCTATGATGAGGAAAAAAGAGGGAGTAGTGTCCGCGGAGTGTTAACAATAACAACACGAAAGACTAAAACAAACTTTATTGCAGCATTTAAAATATTGGAATTAAATTAGTTAAAACTGATCAGTGCCCAGTGTATATACCTTCGACACTGCTCAGATTAGCAAAATTTAGTCCAACACCTTCATATAAAGAAAACACGGACAACGGTGAAAAAAGCGGAAAAAAAGAAACACGTATACACATGCTGCTACCTATTCCGGTGCACTTTGATTTCATACGAAATTAGTAATGAACATAAATACATATAGGGTGTTTTTTTAAGCCCGATAGAACTTGAAATTGTAAAAAATAACACAAAAAATTAAATTGTAATCAAAATTTTTTTTTATTCGAAAGATCAATACGTGACATTAACATTTGAAAATGATTTCGGGCATATGGGCACCGCGGCTGTTCTTGACGAAGCGCATTCTGGACGTCCAATTTTGGGCCACTTTTTCGAGCACTGCTGGCCGTATGTCACGAACAACACGAACAATGCTGGCCTCCAAGGCGTCAATTGTTGCTGGTTTATCAGCATAAACCAGTGACTTCACGTAGCCCCACAGGAAATAATCGAGAGGTGTCAAATCGCACGACCTTGGAGGCCAATTGACAGGTCCATTTCTCGAAATCAACTTATCGCCAAATTTTGATTTCAGTAAGTCGATGGTTGCGTTCGCCGTATGGCACGTAGCGCCATCCTGTTGAAACCACATCTCCTCCGGATCAATGTCATCCATATTTTCAAACAAAAAATCATTGATCATGGTGCGGTAACGATCTCCATTGACCGTAACGCGAGCTCCGGCCTCATTTTTGAAGAAATAAGGTCCGATGATGCCACCAGCATGAAAACCGCACCAAACAGTGCATTTTTCTGGATGTAATGGAGTCTGTAGGGTCTCTTGTGGATTGGTCTCACTCCATATGCGGCAATTTTGCTTATTAACAAACCCGTTAAGCCAAAAATTCGCCCCATCGCTGAACACAATTTTGCGATAAAACAACGCGCGAATCGACGACTGATTTTCAAAGTAAATTTGGATAATTTCGTAGCGTTGTTCAAGCGTGAGTCTATTCATGATGATTTGTCAGAGTATACTGAAACAAATAAAAAAAATGTTTCATCAAAATTTAATTTTTTGTGTTACTTTTTACAATTTAAAGTTCTATCTAGCTTAAAAAAACACCCTATATATAGAAAATACGGACAACGGTAAAAAAAGAGAAAAAAACAAAAATAAACACTTGTACACAACTTGCTACCTATTACGGTGCAATTTGGTTTCATATGAAATCAGTAATGAATATACACATTATACACAGAAATACGGACAGCAGTAACAAGACGTGTGCACATGGTGAGAGATCAAACACCTTTAGTTCGTTTAAAAAATTCGGTTTAGGCTACGTTAAGTTTTTCCGGATACCCACGAATCGATTAGGTAATAGAATGGGGAATGGAAACAGTTTCTAAGCCTAATGGTTTCTGCAGAAACAGTATTTCAACGGCGGAGAGACGGACATCGCTTAATTGACTTTTTTATTTGTACTGATTTAGAATATGTATGGTTTATGCGGTCGGAAATGAAAATTCTGGATATTGCAAACGCCATCAGAAACTTATATTCGCCCTTTACAATTTTGTGAAGGGTATATAAATGTTTCTTTAAAGAAGTGGCCCCCAGAAAGAGAGCACTTAATATGTAAATATATATGTAAGTGCAATTACCTTTGAGGGCATCGGACATGTGCATATGGTTTCGGTCCACCGGAATTAAAAAAAGAACCGAAAATTAAAAAAAAAAAAATTATATATACATACGAACTTGTTTGTCTCTCTTTCTTCCTCTCTCTATTTCTTTCTATAGCATAAAAACAATTGTTTCTTCGTGTATGCTTTTGCGTGAAGTTATATTTTCATATGAATGCACACATTTACACATTCACATGTGTTTTTTGTATGTGTAGCGGCAACAAACTAGGTAATTATTTACACCTTGAATACTGCACCGATTTTAGCATAATACTCGTAAATGCGCTCTTCTATTTTTTACTATTCGAAACAATAGATCAAAGAAACTGTATTAAGTTTTGTGTAAAAAATTAAATAAAATGCGCAAGGATATTTAAAATGTTGACTGTGGCGTTTGGCGGGTCTACTATAAACAGAACACAAGTTCAATTGTAGTATAACCGGTTTAAGGAAGGCCGAGAAGATGTAATGACGATGCTCGTCCTGGTCGCCCGAGCACTTCAACAACCGATGAAAATATTGAAGCAGTGAAAAACTGATTTCGGATAATCGTCGAGTCACTATCAGAAAGGTTGCTGATGATGTTGGCGCATTGTGCGGCTCGTGTCAAGCAATTTTTACGGATGCTTTAGGCATGAAACGTGCGAAAGCGAAGATTGTTCCAAAGTTGTTAAATTTTGAGCAAAAAAAACGTCGCATGGACATCGGTAGTGAGCTGTTGAACATCGTCAACGTCGATGCAGATTTCCTCAAAGAAATCATAACTGGTGACGAATGATGGATGTAAGGCTATGACATTGAAACCAAAACCCAAACATCCCAATGGAAGCGTCCAGGAGAGCCAATAGCGAAAAAAGCACGTCAAGTTCGGCCAAATATGAAGGTTTTGCTCACGGTTTTCTTCGACTGCAATGGGGTGGTGCATCATGAATTCTTGCCACTAGGTCACACGATCAATAAGGAATACTACCTTGAAGTTGGAGTGAAGGAATTCGTCAGAAACGCATAGAATTATGGAAAAAAATCATGGATTTTGCACCATGCTAACGCACTAGCTCACACATCGCTGCTTGTGCGTGAGTTTTTGGCCAAAAACAAATCTGTTATCATGCCTCAACCACCGTATTCACCGGATTTGGCTCAGGCTGACTTTTTCCTTTTCCCAAAATTGAAGACACCGATGAAAGGAAAGCGTTTTGCTACGATTGAGGAGATAAAAAAAATTGAAGTGGAAGTGTTTGGAGGATTGTAAAAAACGCTGGCATAAGTGTATTATATCTGAGGGAACAAGATAGTTACTGATGAATAATTAAAGACGTTTTGAAAAAAATTTAAAATAACGGATATGGGTTTTCTAATACGGACGTGACAATTAATTTTTTGTTTTTGCTGCGTGCCTTGTGGTACTGTCCTGTTGAAACCACATGTCGTCCAAGTATATGTTTACCAATTCGGGCCAAAAGTAATCGATAATTTGATGATTGTTATTATCGATGAAAAAGGATGGTCCAATAGCGCGGCCGGAAATGGTGAACATTCACATAAAGCACATGTGGATGTTCGCCAAGCCAATAACGCATATTTTACTTATTGGTGAACGCATTGAATCAAAAATGAATTGCGTCAGTGAAGATGAGTTTGCGATGAAACTTATCATCTTGACACATCTTCAGCCCAATGGGGCTCTAGAGAAGATGCATGTGACGTAGAAAAGTCTATCGGCTTGAATTCTTGAGTCAGGTTGATCTTGTATGAGTGTAAACCAAGATATTTACGCACAATTCGCCATATAGTAGTCTTGGTGGTTCCTAGTTCTTGAGAACACCGCGGAATTGACTGATTTGTATCGCTTGCTGTGGTCGCCTGAATTGCGGTAATAGTAGACTAATCTATTGTTTCAATGGCACGGCAGCATCACACAATGCATATGTAGACTAAAATTTTAGCATTTCTGCTAGGGCGAGAACGAACCGATTCCGAATTTCAATAGTACATTTCATTTTTATAACTCATGTACTTTACCCTAAAGAAAATGTTGAATTTGCCGGGAAAACGAAAGTAACCGTTGAAGTGGGTTCACAAACTAAATTCATAGTTTTTTCAAAAACCCTATAGATTAACCCTATAGTTACAGTTTGATAGTCTGTTTTCTAGCTATTTAAAAGATTAAAGCGTGACAAAGGATTTTCTACGAGCTAGGCCATAAATATTTACTTAAGAAAATTGGCCCAACAAATTGGAATTAGTCATATGGACGTTTCTTATTATCAAATTTACAAATTGTTTTTGGTCGGCTTAAAGATTTGTACTACCATTGTTTTTTGATGGCTTAAAAACTTCATGCGTAAAACAAATATAGTAGCGTTCAAAGAACCTTGTAGTCCTATAATATTACCTAACATTATTGTTCTTGTACAACAGGCCCAAAAACAACAAAAACGAAAGAAGCAAACAAACAAATACTTGTGTGATTGTATGCATGCCCCTTTGAGAGGCAGCAATAAAAGCAATCACAACAAAAAAGAACATATAAATTATAATTCAAGTTATTTTTGGCGCATCTCCATTTCAACATTGAAGTATTTTCTAACAAGTTGTACTTGGAAAAGTGCAACTTTATTCATTCACTCGTATTGTGGGGATACGAGAGTGGTTCTGTTGTGTACTCGCAAGTTTGTTTTGAGTGTAAACAGAAGTGTGTGTGTTTGGTTGTGCGTGAATAAACAATAAAACAATGATTTTATTTAATTTATTTTACTCTTCTTTCTTGCTGGGGTTTGTACGAGTATACGCTGGAAATGTGGACAATGGCGTCCTTCCGGTGCTTTATTTTAGTAAGAGGGTATGTGTGTTTGTGCATTTTTAATACTTTGTTAGTATTTTGTTGGGGTTATTTTTGAATAGCGCATTCAGATATAATTCTTTTTTGTATTGGGGCTGTGAATTTTTTTTCAACATTTAGATTCTTAAAGCTTTTTTTTTTAAGGAAAAGTTTTCTTGGTTTTGCAGGATTTTATTCATTAAAATGTTTTATGTATTAAATATATGCCCACAATATTGATCGTTTTCTCTTTGATAATATCTCGACATTACCAAGTAAATTAGTTCAAAAATTTTTGACAGCAACTAAATTAACATAAAACTGTTCATAATAAAGAGTGGTCCAACAAAAACACACAAACAAAATGTTTTCTGAGACTTATCTTCGTATTTTTTTTATTATTGTAGTAAGATCTATGACAATTATGTGTGAAACAAAATTTCAGCTCGACACAGCCTTGGTGGCATACAACTGTCCGATGGTCCATATTTTCAATGACTTTGAGACATAATTAAGACTCAATGTCGGTAGTGTGCCGAATTATTTCATCGTTTATAGACATACACTTTTTCTTTTAAATAACAATTATTTTCGTCTCGACGTGAGATACTTGTTACACGGCCATTGAATTTCTCGCGGAAAAAAGCAATTTTTTCGTCAGCTATGTGGCATGTGGCACCGTGCTGTTGAACCACATTTTGTCCACATCCCTATCTTCATATTCCATATCCATATCATAGCAGATATATTACATATCATATCATATATATTACGGTCCGATCATGACGCAAGCTCATAAACCGTGGGTCCATTAGTTTTTCGACAATCACTCTTAAATTATCATTCGTCTAAATGCGGTAAATTTTTCTTACTGACGAATCCACTGAGGCAAAAATGTGTCTCATCATTGAAGATAACTTTCTTAGAAAGTTTATCATCCACTGCCGCCATTTTTTACCAACATTCTCACTACTGGCGATGCTTGGAATGGTCAAGAGGCTTGAGTTCTTGCCTCTTTATGCATTATGTTCATCAACGACCAGCGTTAGAGGTGCAACTGTTGAGCACGACTACGAGTTGCGGTGGGCGGGTTTTCAGCCACACTATTGCGAACAGCAGCCATAATAAGATGACTTTTCTCGGTTTATATCGAGCTTTCTCAGAGATCGCACTGTACGAGTTGTTATAGATGGGGTCTCATCAAACGAGTTCAAGATTAATTCAGGGCTACCCCAGGGCTTCGTTCTTTCTCCTACGCTATTTCTTATTTTCCTCAATGAACTTCTATTTCGAACTTTTAACCCTATACACTCTTTCGCAGATGAAAGCAGCCTTTGTCACTCGTACTATTTCAGTAATAGACCCAGCCTATCCGAGATCGTTGCCAAGAGGCAAAATATGAATGACTCACTGAATAGTGATCTTCTATTAATCTCCAAATGGGGTCGTAAAAACAGAGTCGTTTTTAATGCTCGTAAGACCCAGCGTTATTTATTTATACACAAACATACGACGGCGGGTGCTGTTTCATCTGTACTCATGGATGGTATAAATATTGAAGAATCGGATGCTCTTGATTTTTCTTGGAATGAAAATACAGTGTGATATGATGATCACATTTTTCATGTCTCTAAAAAAGCATTCAAGTGCCTCGGGTTTTTGAAACGGTGTAAGTCATACTCCACTCCATACGACTGCCTTACTATTTATAACACCTATATCCAACCGAAAATGGAATACAACTCTCATGTTTGGGTCGGTGCCCCAAAGTCTATTTTCGGGTTGCTCGACCGTATACAGGAGAGGGCGAATAAGCTTATCGGTGACAGTAAGTTACCCAACTTTATTGACTCATTGGAGCATCGACGCAGTGTAGGGTGCGTTACTTTGTTCTATCCTGAATCTCGCATATTTCTACGTAATACGCGTTCATCGTCTAGAGCTCATCCAATTGTTCGTTTTTCAGCCGTACGCTTCGCCCTATGGAATAAGTTGCCCACAGACCTGTTTCCTGTCTGTTATGACGTCGGAAAGTTCAAGCCACATGTTCACAAACAATACTCCCTCTTTCTCCCACCTCATAACTTATTTTCCTAGTTCTGGTACAATACACTGCATATATATGGGTCGTTCCTTGAGTACTGGTCCAGAAAAAAAAGCCTGAATAACGTTAACATTGCTCGAATTTGTATCTTTCAAATTGAGTCAGACTTGAATTGAGAAATGTCAAAAAAATTATTTTTTTAATTTGTTTACGATGACAAGCCCGGCTATCTATTTGCCACATAGAACAGTTCTTTTTCTGTATTATTTTTGTTATTTTTATTGCCCTGATCAAAAGCGTTAAATATATATAATGTAGTTTATCCAAAAATATTAAGTATTTTTTTAATCATTGTAAAACATCGAAACCAATATTCTTACTCGAAGCACACTTAATCGCAATTGACATGGGAAAAAGTCATCTCCTGCTATGAATTCGCCTTGCAGCGACATTGATAGATTACTTTGTTTGCACTTTGAAAAAAGATTCATGGAAGAGAAATTTTTAAATCAGAAATCTAGAACACTTGCATCTTAGCGATTCAGACATGATAATCAAAATTTAAAAATGCGGAAAAATATCGGGATATTAATGCAAGTGAAATTTAGTTACAAAAAATATCTACAATTTCAGTCTCTTTCAAAGAAAGTTCTCAAGCGAATGAGGTATTATTTTTGTTGTTCATTTTTTATTTGCTGTCAGTTTCCATCAAAGAACAACAAATTTAAGCCCATTTATATAGTGACTTAAAAGCATTTTTTTTTTGTATTTCATATTAAAGTAGCTACCAAAAGCATGACATTTTTGTTTTAATAATAAAATCGGTTCACACTTCTTATTCTTTTGTATCAATGTAGACAGATTGCCAGCAGCGTTGTCAACTTTTAAATCACAAAACGCACGAAAGTAAGGCAAGAATCGCGTTTAAAAAAACGCACCAATTTTTTTTATTGATTTTGTAGGTACTTTACAAAATTCTTAAAAAATATATCAAAGATTAATAATAGTTTAGAATTCTCGTTATTTAATAAGCCGTTTACAGAAGACATGAGGCGAGCTACAAATCTATAAAAAGTTGTTTCTTATACTGAAACAAAAAGTTGTTTTGAACTTGATTTGGTATTACCGAAATTTAAAATCGCACCGAATATAAAAAAGCGCACCACGCACTGTTTAAGGAATTTCACGCACAAAAAGTTTAAAAAGCACCTGAAAAGGTACGAAACGAACCACCGAGTCGACAATATGCTGGCCAGACGAATGAAATTAAAACAATTATAAAAAAATAACAACTGAGTGAAAAATATATTAGAAGAAACCATGAAAAACAGAAAACGTGAAGTTTTCTTGTCCCCACATTTTTTCTTGCTTTTCAGGCAAGACTTGAAGACATGGTGTAAAAGTATTCTATGTGTAACATTTTATTTTATTTTTTATTTATTTATTTTTTGAATCATGTGATATTTTGAAATGATATTAAACAAGTTTGAATGCGTTCTAGTTATTTCATTAATTTATTTGATTTTGTTTACGATTATAACACAAAATTTTAAAATGTTATATTTAAATTAATAATATTACAATATTTCTTCAAAATACACTATCGGTATTATTAAAAATAAAAATGTTAAACCAAATATTTTTTTATTTTTCAACTTAAATATAATTCCAAATACAATCCCTTGAATTTACAACAATTATTGTACGGGATTAAATAACAATAAACCGAAAAAAATATGAAACAGTTTTACATGTTCATTCTCAATAACAATATTCATTTGTTAACAACAAATAAAAATAATAAAATGGTTTTTTTATACACTACCATAAACACAATGCGACACTAGTACTCAACTACGATACTTGTTCATACTCGTATACAATAAACGTACACAATAAACCAGAAAAGGATATTTCGTTTATTTTTATACGAGTAGTAACAAAAACACATGTTATTTGAATCCAGAAAAAATGACTGTAAATGCAGAAAGCCATACATGCAGTTACTTATGAAGGTTTTTTGAAACAGCATTTAATTTTATCAAAAAAGTTTTTAAATTAATAACGACAAATTTTGATGAGTTTTTATACATTGGAAGAGAAAAACATAAGTCAATAGAAAGAAAACTACCAGATATAACAAGTGGAACTTCTTCATAAGATAAAGATTGGCAAAACTAATAAAGACATTAGAACTCTTTACGTGATTGGTGTTCAGGTTTGTTTGCCATTCTCTACGCTAAAACTGTCTCTTTGCTTATAAACTGTTAAAATTTTCATTGAGAAACAAAAGTTTGGTATTTTCTTTTGGCACGCTGCTAAATAACTTGAATACAATCCATCTTTAAGCTTTAAAGGAGATTTCTGTGAAGAACCATATTTGTTCGTATGCATGAGATCAATTAAAAATGCACTATTAAATATTGTTGTGGCAGCCGTACTGTGATTTTTGAAACAATATGTATTGTAAATGTTGACAGTGTTATAATTTTTAATATAGTCTTACCGCAGATACGTTCATAACACTATTGTCACCCTCTCCGAAAATAAAAAAATGGGGTTGGATGCAATAACAATATTTGTGAAAAAAATTGTATCACTACAAGAATATTTTTGTTTTTATCTTGGACCAGTACTTAGGGGATGGCCCCTAAATATGCAGTGTATTGTACTGGAACTAGGAAAATAGGTTATAATATAATGAAAGAGGGAGTAGTTTAACTTGAACAATAACAACTCTATTACAGCATTGAAACTATTGGAATTAAGTTAGTTAAAACTGATCAGCGCCCAGTGTATATACCTTCGACACTACTCAGACTAACAAAATATAGTCCAACCCCTACCACACTGTAGTGAATTTAAGGAAGGAAAAATATAAAGAAAATACGGATAACTGGTGTAATATGATTTCATACGAAATTAATTATGAACATATATAGAAAATGCGGGCAACGGTGAAAAGAGATAAACAAACGCGAGTACACAGCGTGCTGCCTATTCCGGTGCAATTTTTTTCATACGAAATTAACAATGAACATATATAGAAACTACGAACAGCAGTAAAAAAAGACGTGCACACAGAATAGAGGACACAACATTACTTCCTTACCCATAATCACTGAACATCTGGTAATGCAAAGCTTTAGAGAATACACAGAGAATACCAATGTACAAAAAAGAGCTCATGTTACATATGCACCGACTGAGAAATCATGAAATTAAGAATCAAATTATTACGCTACAAAATTCATATATATTGGTACTACACTCGACCCCCGACTAGTGAGGAAGTCTCACTTTGAGGCGAAGATTACTCAGATTACTCTATAGTGCGTCCAAAGTTGAGCTATGCTTTTGATGTAAATAAAAAATACTTTCTTTTTTCAGATATTAAAAATATTTCCTGATGTTTTTTGTCTTCTTAATCTGAGTTCGATTGCATTTTTGCATTTTCTATTATCAAAATAATTGCCGTGATCATTAGCTCTTGAACAAAGAAGACAAGGAAAAATAATTGAATACTAAACTGGCGAGCAACTAGCATACGAAATAGGTATCTGATAAACATGATGTATTTTATTTCAGCCGCATACACTACTCAGCCACCGAGCTCTTCAATTTGTATTCTTCGTCTATGTTGTTATAGTTGTAGTTCTAGTAGTTTGTACTGCATTCTGCTGTCACTAACAGTTAGTTATTTTTGTTTTTGTGCAAAGTACATATATATTTTGTATCTTGAGATGTGTTAGTATAATGGTAAATAGCTGAACTTTCCTATTAAATATACATGATGTTATTTTTCTACTTTTGAGTTCGATTACAGTCAATACTCTAATACTTTTATTTATTGATGTCTGTTCAACAAACTGATTTTTAATCTCTTAAAGTGATGCAGGATTATTGCTTTTGACTTTAGATTTAGAAAAACCTCACGAAAAATCATAAGGTGTCAACTCTCACAGACGTGATGGGTAATTTACATCTCCTCTAGGAGAAATAATGCGATTTTCGATCTTTTCTTTCAAAAAGTCCGATGTTTCTCTTGCTTCCTGACAAGTGGCACCGCCCTGTTGGTAACACATACCCTTTACGACTACATCATCAAATTTCGTCCACAAAAAGCTTCGGATTTCACTGTAGCGATTTCCAGACGACACCTCATTTTTCAACTCCCTATAAAACGAGTGTAAAGCAGTGGCTTATCAGCCGAAATTCTATTTTGAAGTTCGATTTCAACGCTGTACAACGTTTATCTGAGGCCTATAAGGAACTATGCAAGTTATAGAGTCTGAATTCAAACCGATTCAAAAGTATCAAATCAAAGTTTTCTGTACTGTTGCTGCAACTCCATAGTACTTACTACTCGTAGACTCACGAAAGCGCAAGGCCCTGCATATCAGCGTTAGCAGATTTAGCTATTTCTCCCCAACCGAGGCGATTTCAAAAGTAACTTGCCGTCCTCATTTCGTCTGGTGTCTGGTGAATTGTAAAGTAGTTAGCTCTTTGGTTGATTAATTTCTTTTTAAAGTTATGTGGCCATAACCTTGCCAGCCGATTTCACTGTCTTCACCACCTTCGGAGCAGCTTCCACCCATTGTTTAGAATTGATTTTATTTTATCTACAGTTATTAATCGAAGCCAAAAATCAGTAGGATTATGCTTTTCATGTCCAAACACCGCTGTGAAGTGGTCTGTCGAACTCGTTTTTGTTAGACACTGAGGAAACGCGGCACCCATCTTCATTCTTCATATGCAAATGTTGAACACAATTTTATATGATATGTTTACCATTTCAACAATCTCACGCAACTTGACTCGGCGATCATTCAGAACGATATCGATGATTTTTCTGTAACCACTTCTTTTGGCCTTCTTGTTGATGGTATTGTTGCTATGCTTGTTCGGCCGAGGATCTGTTGCCTATACAACAGATACCTGTATTGTAAGGAACCAGTGTTGATGGTTGACGGGTGAGTTGGTTTATGGGCTGATGCTCTTAGCGGGCTTCGGCCTACCAACTCATTAAGCCTTGTCCTCCATTGATTGCTGGAAAATTGCATGCAGGAGGGATTAGAAGGCGCGAACTCCTCAACAAGAAGTTGCTCATATGACCGCAATCATATGGTAAGAATTGCTATCTGTGCGAGCCTGGTAATCCACACGGGGGCGCTGGTGAATCGTTAATAATTCATTCGGTGGAATTGGTCCACCATCAGATTAGGCCGCAAGGCAGGTGCTGATGTAAATCATTTTCACAACTGTGCTTGTTCGGCCACGTTTAAATATTTAGTTAATAATTTTTCTTAGTATTAAGATTTGTGTACTTGTTGTTACATCATATTTTGAAGACATAAAAAATGGAATAAAGAAGTGCTAGGAAAATCAAAATAAAACTGCGCTGTACCTTAACAAATATACGTTGAACGCAGCAAGATTAGGTTTCACTTGCATCAATTCAATGATGCTTAAATTTTTCTGTTTCTTTAAGAACTTTTCGCCGGATTTTATAATTAGCGATTAGGCTGAATTCCAAATAAGTGCCCTTGGCCGGATGTAACTGTTTCTCATTTTCTTTTTTAGGGACACTCACAGAAGATTCATATATGAATAATTAACAGCTGAAAAATAGTATTCGATAAGTAGTTCGAGAAGCTATCTCGCAAATCTTAAAAAAATATATCATGAAGAACGTAGTAGAACATGATTACATGAGATTAGTTACGGCTGGCGCTTAAGCCATGTTATTATATTAAAGTCGTTCAACAGTTATGAATGAGTTGTAATAAGGAGATGAATTTAGCAATAATATGAAAAAATTATAGTCTTATAAGACAATAATTATAGTCCTATAGTTTATTACCATCGAAGGTTGACAAGTGCACTGGAGAAGCACTCAAGTACATCTCATCTGTGAGTATCATAGAATCAACTAAAAAATTAAAACAGCTGTGATTTTAATTCCACGGGGATTTTATTAAACTAGACTTAACTTAACTAAAAATGTGTAGTTGAACAAATTATGAAGCCTATGTCACCCGTTATTATTATTATATAATAAAGATGAATGCCCATTTTTCTCGAAGCACATATAGCATTTCATTGATGAGTCAATTAATGATTTTTCCCAAAATATTATAAAAGCCGTGCAACATGCTACCACTACAAATTTTAGAAATATGAATAGCAGAACTTTTTCTTCTGAAATCGAACACCTCGTCTCAGAAAAAAGAAGAATCAGAAGAGAATGGCAACTTCGCAGGTCTCCTCAGCTTAAAGCTAGGCTTCGAGAATGCGTCAGTAAACTAAGAAATGTGCTTGAAGTCCAAAGAGTGACTTCCCTCACAACCTAATTGGAAAGCCTCGATGGTAGTCCTCAATCCGATTATTCTTTGTGGAAAGCAGCAAGAGGGTTAAAGAGACCCGTTAGATCTAAGCCACCCTTGCGTACTCCGACTGGGGTCTGGGCTAGAAGTGACTCCGAAAAGAGAATGCTGTACGCTAACCACTTGAGAAGCGTGTTTGCCATTGACGGACTGAATGATGAAGCTGATATGCCGCCATATGCAGTTAGACCTCCCCTTTTAGACTTCGTTTTCAAGATGTCGATAATGCTATTAGTAACTTAAGCTCGAGAAAAGCTCCAGGTATTGATAAAATTACCAACAAAATGCTTGTGCCGTTACCCCGAGTAGCTAGAAGACTCGTCCTTTTTATTTTTAATGCTATTTTAAGTCTCGAGTATTTTCTTACTGAGTGGAAGGTGTCTGTCATTACTATGATACCCAAACCAGGAAAGGATCCTACAAAAGTTGAGTCATATAGGCCGATAAGTCTATTGCCAACAATTTCAAAACTGTTCGAGAAATTGCTAATGACGAGGTTGACCCCAATCTTGAATGAAGTAGGATGTATTGCTAACCATCAATTCGGGTTTATGGCTAAGCATAGCACCATAGAACAGACACACAGGTTGGTGAATGTTATCAGAAACGCGTTCGAAGTTAAAAAATATTGCTCAGCTCTATTTATTGACGTTTCCAAAGCTTTTGACAAAGTGCTTAACTTATATAGCACAAAGGCTTAACTTATATAATGAAATTAAACTTGCCAGCAAACACGCACAAGCTGTTAGAGAGCTACTTTTATGACCGGCAAGTCGTCGTTAAGGAAGATGATTTCAAAAGCTCGGCTCAGCCAATCGAAGCTGGAGTTCGCCAGGGTAGCATATTGGGTCCAACTTTATATTTGATTTGTGCTTCAGACATGCCAACGAGCTGCAAAATTCACATTTCAACTTTTGCAGATGATACAGCATTCATCAGTGTCCATGAAAACTATAAATTAGGACCACAAAATTCGCAAGAACATATTCTTATATTGGAGAAATGGCTGAAACTTTGGAAAATCAAAGTAAATGAATAAAAATGTACCCATGTTACATTCACACTACGTAGAAAAACTTGTTCCGCTATTAAAATCAACAACTACATTGTTCCGCAGCACAGTGAAGTCAAATACCTTGGTATTCACCTCGACCGTAGGCTCACGTGGAAGTCTCACATTGACGCTAAAGTCACCTAGATGAAATTAAAAGCGGGGCAACTAAATTGGCTCATCGGCAGAAATTCTATCTTGAAGTTAGGTTGCAAACTTTTGTTGTATAACGCAATCCTATAGCCAATATGGAGCTATGGAATTCAATTGTGGGGTACCGCCTCTGCATCTAACATTGAGAAAATTCAAAAGCGCCAGAATAAAATTCTCCGTATAATTACTGCAGCTCCATGGTATGTTAAAAACTCTCGAATTCATAAAGGTCTAGGTGTACCCTTAGTGAAAGATGAATTTTGAAAACACGCGATAAGGTACATTAACAGACTGGAGTCCCACCCGAATCCTCTCGCACGTAGCATCCTTAACTTTGGTGGCCATACTCGACTGAGAAGGATGGACACCCTTGCAACCATCAGAGCGTTGGAAAGGTGATTTACCAACAAAATACACGCAAGAAACAACTTTTCGTCTAGCATTGGCTGGACCTAAGTAAATAAAATTTTTCAATATTAATTAATTTTTTTTCTATATTAATTAATGAATTTTTATTTTTAAGATTTTCATACTTATTGTTAGTTCTTTTAGAAGATACAATAAATAATTGAATTATAAAAAAAAAAAAATATAGCATTTCAAGCTAAATGGGCATTTAGTCCTTATTTTTCTTATCTTACCTAAACGTATCCTTGAACCTGCATATTTGCAGAAATCAATTATGTTGTTCTTTGTTTTTGAGTTTTTGTTACATAAAAATTATTTTTCATATTCAATAATGAAATTCTTTAAATCAACTAATAAATTGGTTCAATATGGACCAATAAAAAAGTTCGTGGATTCAAACAAAAATTTTGTAAAAATAAGTATTGAGCGAAAACATTTTTCTCAACAATGACAAAATATACTTTCCAGTTTAATTTTTGCAGAAGCAAATTATTCTTTCAATCAAAAATTTCATTGAGCTTAGTTTTACTGTAATTTGTTTCTGTGTATGATATTAATTTTGTACAAAGTTTTGGGAATAGCTTTAATCTCAACTTATTCTATTCAACATTTTAAACACTTGGCCTTTAAACTTTTGCAAGCCACTAAAAATTGTTTTATTTCGTTTGAGAAATAAAGCTGTTTAAAAGTTCTTAAAAGTACAATGGAAGAAACCCTCACACACAAGAAAATAAAGAGAAAAAATTTGTTTGAATAAATTTTTTCTTAATTTGTTGACTATTTTGCTTAAAGTTTTAAGCAAATTTTTTAGTTTTCAGAAGAAAAAAGAAAAATGTATATACGAGTATAAGAACTTTTTATTGCAAACTATATTTAAGTAGATAATACCGGAAAAAGTTTTCTTAAATCCCGTTTGATTTGTTTTATTGCTGTTTAACAAACACTTTTACACACCAGTGCAATGTTGGAACCCACAATCCACGGTTTGTAAAACATTTTGTTAATTTTACTTCAGTTTCCTGTGATTTCAATGCAACACTTACCAAAGTTTCATAAGTGTTTGTTTGTTTGTTGGTGTGTATATGTGTGTGTAAGTGTGCAAGAGAATATAATGAAAAGTGTTAATGTATGTGTCGTGGAAAGTATAAATTTTTATTTGCTTTTTTAGAACTTGTACATTAATTTACATAGTTTCTAGAGCAATGTGTCCATGGTCGTAAAATGTTGCAAGTCGGCATTAAATCCTTATTTTACATGAGCTTTTGTATGCCATTGTCTGGCATTCTGTTGATATTATTTTTTGCAGAAGAAGCAAAAAAATGCCGACAAAAAAAAACAAAAAAAAAAAGAGGGCCTCAACCTCAACTACTTGCATGTAGTGGAATACCAAACAACAACAACGGCAGCAGCAAAAAAAAAAAAGAAACAGTAACTATTGCAGTAGTTTGAAAAGAACAAAAATGAACATAAACAACTGGCTGAAAATATCAGTGATAAAAAATAAGAGAACGCAGCCAGCAACAACAAAGTTTTAAAACTTGTAGAAAACGTTGTAGACAGCGTGTTTTCATTTTATGCGAATTTAGCTGGCACTTCAATAAAAATGTAACTACAACAAGGAAAACAAAAAACAATTCACACATATTGTTGCTGCTGCAACAACAACAACAACAACAACAACAACAACAACAACATCAACATCAACATCAACATCAACACATATGCATATGTTAAATACACTCATACATGTGTATTTGTTTACAAGTGGACATTATCATTCACATACAATGGCTGAAGCAAAATAAGAAAAAAGTCATCAGCATATTGTCCATTCAGTGGAAAGCCGAGTCATTCTCTATATTCGTATGTATGTACCAGTATGTATAACAAAGTGTAAATGGACGACAGTCACTCACACAGCACATGGTTGAAAAATGGCAAATGGTTGAAAGCAAACAGTAGCAGCCGTAATTATTTTCTCTAAAATAGGCAAACATTTTGATGTTTCTTTGTAAGATGAGGCCAACCAACACGTCAACCGACCATCAAGCCACACATATATCCACATATACATACATTCGTATGTATATATTACATGCAGCCTGTCATTGTTCATGTCTTTGGGATGAATTCAGTTTAAGATTTTGTTCCGTACTTTTATTATTAGTTCGCGTATGTTTCTTATTTTACACTGAAGTAAATTTTCATAGACAAATATTTACAGTTTTTAAAAAAATTGTAAATAGCTTATTTTCTATGTTTCCCAGCTATCTATATGTCGGCATTTCATAGGAGCTACCCTAATCATCAGTAGACTTTGGAAATATTTTAAAAGATATTCTCAAACATGCAACTTTATATCCCAACAATCTAAATAAATTGTTGAGAATTTAAAAAGAAAAATGCTCTAATAATATCTGTCAAACCACAAAAAACAAGCTTTTTCATTTATACACGTCTCGAACATTTCTTTACACCTTTCAAACAAATGAACAACCGTTGGTTGCTACGATTTGTATAAATGAAAAAGCTTGTTTTTTTGTGGTTTGGCAGATATTATTAGAGCATTTTTCTTTTTAAATTCTCAACAATTTATTTAAATTGTTGAGATATAAAGTTGAATGTTCGAGAATATCTTTTAAAAAACTTCCAAAGTCTACTGATGATTAGGGTAGCTCCTATGAAATGCCGACATATAGATAGCTGGGAAATATAGAAAACAAGCTATTTACAATTTTTTATTGGTATCAATGTTAGAAGCTAAAATAGCGATAAAAAACTTTATTGTTTGTTTTTTAAAAAACATTTTTAACAGAAAAACCAACTAAAAAAATTGGCAAGAGAAAAACAAAGTAACTATAGGAAAAACTGTCAGGTACGGACAAGTACAGGGTGTCCGCCGGGAAGATATACCACTTTATTTATTTTGTTTATTATTTATCTAATAAAATAAATTTACAAAGTATAGGATGCACAGCATGGACGAAGTAACGAAGACATTAAGTCCACGATGGTATTAACAGTAATCCCTTGCGCCGCTGTGACTAACTGTACCGACCTATGCCCTCATATAGAAAGTTGCCGCGTGGTTAACAACGAAATACCTCAAAGAAACTGTAAACTAATACAGTTAGTTGAGGTGGACAGGTAACCAATGAGACTGAGACGCAAAACTCTCGAAGGCCAGACAACAACGACAAGCCTGACCGCATTTAAGAAATAATTACGAAGACGCGAAAGCTGTTCTCCAGCCCAGAGCTGCTTTACGACTGAGGTATACTTTTTTGTTTTGTCGCCAATTCGGTAAACATTAGTCTTGATAGTTTATTTTTGGCAATCGTGAAGCAGACTCGTGGCAAATATATTCTAGAAAAATATTTGATAAGCCAACGCATTTTAATCGTTAAAATGTTTGATCAAAATCAATCATCGTTTTTTATGAAAAAATCATAACGAGTGACGAGGTTTATCTACATATCCATTGAAACAAAAGTGAATGAATATATAAATACTCGTAAACAGAATAGTCGGTTCTGGGCAATGGAAAACCCCTTAAAAATCGTTTTTGCATCCATTAAAAGTAACAGGCTGGTGTTCCATTTGGCCAGGACGAGCCTTACTTCTCTGAAAATCAAAATGACGTAATGTTAACTGTGAATGGGGAGCAATATCATGATATGATTGAAACCCTTCTAACGCCACAACTCTATGCTTTTGGCTTGATTGATATGTGTTATCAACAAGACGGTGTCACATCGCATATAGCCAGGATTACAATGGAATTACTCCGAGTATAATAAAAAAAACTGTCGATTTTCAACATACGAGTATATGTTGAAAAAAATCAATAAAATTTTCTAAGTATAAATAAATATTTTTACTAATTCAACAAAAGTTGCTTTTTAATAAAGTCCTATATTTTTTGAGAAATTTCCATGATGTTCCTCTATACGTATATCTGCATACAAACATCTTGGATGTCGTACTTGTTACTTGTTAAATAGAATATACAACTATTTTTACTAATTTTTTTATTGAATCCACGAATTCTTTACATTTCAGTGGTCAAACAATATACATGGTCTGATCAAAAATTAACCGTAATTTTCATATTTCGTGAGCTACGTATGTTCGATTTTCGCATTTTTGTGTGCATGTTACCAATGTTGGTACACATGTCTGTTATATATGTTGGCAGTATCAGCCATTTTGGATTGTAAGTTTGTTTTTGGCAGAGAAGAAGTGTATTCATGTTTTGGTATACTCTTCGATTTTTTGCTATTCTAAAATATGCATCAAAGAAACTGTATTAAGTTTTGTGTAAAAAAATTAAATTATATGCACACGGACATATGAAATGTTGATTGTGGCGTTTGGCGAGTTTACTGTAAGCAGAACACAAGTTCAATTGTGGTATAACCGGTTTAAAGAAGGCCGAGAAGACGTCAATGACGATGCTCGTCCTGGTCGCCCGAGTACGTCAACAACTTATGAAAATATTGAAGCAGTGAAGAAAATGGTTTTGGATAATCGTTGAATCACTATCAAAGAGGTTGCTGATGATGCTGGCATATCCCTCGGCCCATGCCATGTAGTTTTTACGGCTAGTTTAGGCATAAAACGCGCAGCAGTAAAGATTGATCCAAAATTGCTAAATTTTGAGGAAAAACAGCGTCGCATGAAGTGTTGAACATCGTCTATGACGATCCAGATTTCCTCAAAAATGTCATAACTGGTGACGAATAATGACTGTGTGACTATGACATTGAAACCAAATCCCAATCATCTCAATGGAAGCGTCCAGAAGAGCCAAGACCGAAAAAGAACGTCAAGTTCAGTCAAATGTGAAGGTTTTGCTCACTGTTTTCTTCGTCTACAATGGCGTGGTGCATCATGAATTCTAGCCACAAGGTCGTACGGTCAATAAGGAATACTACATAGAAGCTATGCGCCATTTGCGCGAAGCGATGCGTCAGAAACGCACAGAATTGTGGAAAAGAAAATAATCATCAATCATTTTTCACCATGATAACGCACCAGCTCACACATCGATGCTTGAGGGTGAGTTTTTGGCCAAAAACAAAACGGTTATCATGCCTTAACCACCGTATTCACTGGACTTGGGCCCCGCTGACATTTTCCCCTTCCAAAATTGAAGACATCGATGAACGGAAAGCGTTTTGCTACGATTGAGGAGATAAAAAAAATCGAAATAGGAGCTGTTGGGAGTCCCAAAAAGCGCGTTGCAGATGTGTTTCGAGGGTTGGAAAAAGCGCTGGCATAATTGTAGTATATATGAGGGGAATAACTTTGAAGGGAACAATATAGTTATTGATGAATAGATAAAAAATTTTTGAAAAAATTTAAAATAACGGTTATTTTTTTATCAGACCTAACTGATTCATGGAACTCCGGCAGCAAATATAAAAAACATTTTTTCTGCGCAGTTTTTTGGACTTTCATAAAATTTCCATTATGCTTCTCGATATGTCTATATACGTATGTATGTAAAGCAAAAAAAAAATTATAAGCAATAATTTAATAATTTTATTGTTTTTCTTTTAATTTCTCGCGCAAAACAGGTATAGTCACTTTTTTTTATTGGACCTTTACACCTGCAGTGCATTTCAACGAAACTAGAATGATACGTTATGTGGAGGAAGAAAGAGGGAGTAGTGTTTGTAGACGTTTGACTTGAACCTTCCAATTTTATATGAGACAGGAATCACGTCCGCAAGTAATTTTCTCTAGAGATAAATTTTACAGCTGAAAAACGACAAGCTTCTTCGGTTTATTTTGCACACGGTCCAGTAACCCCAAAAGAGACTGTGACGCACCGGCCCAAAATTTTTTTGTATTCCATTTTCGGCCAGATAGAGGTGGTATAAAAAGTAAGTAGCTCAGATGGCGTTAACTATATCCTACATCGTTTCAAAAAAATGAATGCTTCTTTAGCGACATGGAAAATGTGTTCAATATAGCGAGGGCTCAATCAGTCATTTATATTTTGCCTATTGGCGTCGGATAGGCTGGACCTATAACTGGATGTGAATTGCACATGCTGCTGACAGCTGCAAAAGAGTGTATAGCGTTTGAAGTTTGGTACAGAAGGCAAAAAATAGCGGTCTCTGGAAAAGCTCGATATAAACTGAGAAAAATGTTCAACAACAACAAAAGCGATAAGTTCTGACAGTAATTCATCATGACACACTCTGTCAAAATCTTTGGAAATATCCAGAGCCACAACTTTACTCTCACCGAAATGATGGATCGAAGGGCGCCATTTCTCCGAGAGATGTGTTAAGAGCTGCCAGTAGAGCACCCCTTATGAAATCCCTATTGAGGGCCACAAAACACATTGTGCGATTCTAAAAAAAACCTCATACTTACATACTTTTGATTACTTTCGAAAGCGCACAGCAAAATGCAATTGGACAATAATTTTCGAACAAACCCCTTTTTTTTTGCTCGAGCTCGGCAAAATATGTTTTGCATAGTCACAGTATCTCTAGAGTTCGGAAACCGATTGCCTGCTTTGCGCCAAGTATTAATTGATGCAAAATTTGTTATCATCTCGCGATAACGAACATCATTTACGGTCACAGCATGGTAGGCTCATTTTCGAAAAAGCACAGTCCGATGAAGCCTCCAGCCCACAAACCGCACCAAAGAGTCACTTTGTGCGGTCAGCTTTTTAACAATTTCTGATTTGCTCACATGCGGCAATTCTGTTTATTACCACATCCACTAAGGTGAAAGTATGCCCCGTCGCCCCGAGGATGATATCAGACTTTCTTTTTCTTATAAAATCACAGTATTTTATTATTGTTCCAAAGGCAAAAAATTTTCTAAAAATATTTCCTGAGTTTCCCAATCAAAGTGTGTTTAAAATTTTTTCGGTTTTTAATGTGACATCCCGATTATAACTTTAACGTTGTTCGATGCGCTTTTCAGCGTGACAGATGTTATTAAACTCATGTCAAAAATTTGTTTCAATTGCTTTTCATAAAAATTTTTTGAAAATCTATCTCATCTGCTTTACAAAAATATCACCTTAGTTTTGTTTTGCTCAGATTTTATTTTTCCAACAACTATAATATTGTTTTCTATTAAAGTGTACAAGGTCTGTATATTTAAGATTGTTTACATTTTTCTAAAGTTTTAAGCATAATGTAAATGTTGTGGTGTTTAGTTTATGTTAAATGAAAGAACTTTCACCGCAAACAACAAACCTCACATAAACATACAAAGTCCACTCACTTCTGTGCACTTTCATACTCGTATATAAACACTTTTTTCCTTATAATTTAATACGATGATTGAAAATGCACATGTACGAGTACAAAATATAAAAGCAGCATTAAACCTCATTCTTATGGAGTACATGCACTTTTATACTAAAAAACATTCACAATACATTACTGCACTGTACAGCTGTATCCTTTACATTAAATCCTTTACAAACACAAGTGTAAGTAGTTGCAAACACATGTAGATAAATACATGCATACATGCAAAACAAGCACATGCTTGCGAAAGGCTTTTAATGTGCAGATTTTGAGTGGCATTTTCAAAAAGAACATTAACTTTAATGAAATGTACAATACAAAGACTTTATAAAACCAAACTATTCATATGTACATATACGAGTATACACATTAGGCCGACTCACCTTTGTGTTGGGAGTTGTTTACAGCATGGATAATATCACATCTTGCTCTTACTAAACATCAGAAATACGTTTTAATAGATATCTTGTGTAAGAACACTTTTCACTAATGTTTATGAATATTTTACAAGTGTTTACTCTATAGGCTTTTCACACTGATTAACATCTTACACCTACCATCATTTTGGCATAGGAAATACCAAGGCGAATTCATACAGGTGAATGCAAGCGGGAAGGTGAATTCAGCACTATGTATTTTGTTATTGTAAAACTTACTGACTGCCATCCCTAAACAAGAGCGGCAAGCGGAACGTGTTTTTCCGCAGAGCTTTAACGCTGAAACGCCATCCCTAAACAAAAGCGGCAACCTTATGTCAAAACGATAAAAGCAGGGTTATAAAACAAATATATAGAACAACCCTGATTATCTTAACAGCTGGACGGATGGTATTATTGTTTGCGACTTTTTTATTATATTAAAATAAAATGCTTTAAGTTTTACTGCCTTATTTATAAAAACTTTTTAAAGTGTATTATGCTGCTTTTGTACTGATTTCTATACAAAATTTTGTGTAATAAGAGCTTAATAAACATTAAAAAATTTTATAAATAAAACCCTTAAAAAATGCAAAAAAAGAGTTATTTAGAGTTGGAAGGTTACTATATCATACTAAAAATAGTTTCTACCTCTATTTTCCTTTCTAATATTTTTCATTTCACTCCACTGTGAAACGCATTGTCAAAATTGGATTTTCCAATAGCAAAGCGTTGCCGTTGCGTTGCGCCGCGTTGTTTCGGTATGCTCCATACAAAATGTACGTGCATGAGAACTTTTGACAGCTAAAAAACGCTTGCCGCTCTTGTTTAGGGATGGCTGTGAGAATGTCATAATCTAAATTCGTCTAAGATTGTTCAGCAGGGAAAGAATTTGATATAAACGTTAAATATAAACTTTTGTAATTGTTTGTAATTAAAATCACAAATTATATTCGTTTTTCACTTTTAAATTCACACAAATTTCTTGAAATTGCACTAAATCATACAAAAAAAATCTGTTTGTAAGCAAAAGAAGAAAAATTTTACAGTCTCATTGGAAAAAACGCGAGAAGCAAAAAATAATCACCTGGGCTGTCAAGTTCACCTACTCGTAGTAATGAATTCGCCTTGGAAAATGCATTGTCCTAAAAATCAAAATCTTTCAACATCTTTACAAGATGTTTCTACCTCATTCTAATTTATTTCACATCTTTTGATTGTTTTGGTGTCATCACTAGGAAAAATGCAGTAGTGTCGATTATTTTTGTGGCATCACTGATATAGCGACATTTGTTTTGAGAGAAACTAAAAAAAAATCCTAATTTCACTTCAAATTTAACTTCTTCTGTGCGTCTCATGAAGATGTTAATCAATGTAAAAAGCCCATTATTATAAAAAAATTACCTTCCTCGAGCAACGCAGTTTGGTATTGCAGAAACGTTTAAGATTCACGTACGAATCTCTGGGGAAAAGGTATAATTTTTGTATGGCGAGTATTCTATTTCTGTTACAAAATTCGCTCTTTTTTCATCAAAATTTAGAATTTAGAGAAAGCACCTATTTGAAACACTTAATGTCTGAATTTTCGTATTTATACGAAGTCTGATAAAAAAAAAATAAACGTTATAATAAATTTTTTTCAAAAATTGTTTATCTACTCATCAATAACTATCTGGTTCCCCTCATATATATTACAATTATGTCAGCATTTTTTCCAACCCTCGAAACACATCTGAAACGCGCTTTTTGGGATTCCCAACAGCTCCTGTTTCGATTTTTTTATCTCCTCAATCGCACCAAAACGCTTTTTTTTCATCGGGCTCTTCAATTTTGGAAGGGGAAAAAGTCAGCGGGGGCCAAGTCCAGTGAATACGGTGGTTGAGGCATGATAACCGTTTTGTTTTTGGCCAAAAACTCAGACTCAAACATCGATGTGTGAGCTGCTGTGTTATTATGGTGCAAAACCCATGATTGTTTTTTTCAACAATTCTGTGCGTTTCTGAAAACTTGCTTCGCGCAAATGGCGCATAGCTTCTATGTAGTATTTCTTATTGACCGTGCGACCTTGTGACAAGAATTAATGATATGCCACGCCCTTACTCTCGAAGAAAACAGTGAGCAAAATCTTTACATTTGACCGAACTTTACGTACTTTTTCCGGTCTTGGCTCTTCTGCCCGCTTCCATTAAGATGACTAGGCTTTAGTTCCAACGTCATAGCCATACACCCATGATTCATCACCAGTTATGAGCTTTTTGAGGATATCTGGATCGTTGTTGACGATGTTCAGCAGGTGCCGGGCGGTGGCCATGCGACGTTGTTTTTGCTAAAAATTTAGCAATTTTGGAACATTTTTCGCTGCCGCACGTTTCATGCCTAAGACATGCGTAAAAATTTCTTGGCATGAGCCGAACGATATGCCAACATGATCAGCAACCTCTCTGATAGTGATTCGACGATTATCGAAAATCATTTTCTTCACTGCTTCAATGTTTTCCTCGGTTGTTGACGTACTCGGGCGTCTCGGCCTTCCTTAAACCGGTTATACCACAATTGAACTTGTGCTCTGCTGTAGACTGGCCAAATGCCACGCGCAAGGACATTTCACATGTCCTTGCACGTTTAATTTAATTTTTTTACACAAAACTTAATACAGTTTCTTTGATGCATATTTTAGAATAGTAAAAAATCGAAGAGTATACCAAAACATGAACACACTTTTTCTCTGTCAAAAACAAACTGACAATCCGAAATGGCTGATACTGCCAACATATATAACAGACATGTGTACCAACATTGATAACATGCACAAAAAAATGCGAAAATGGAACATACGTTTTTCACGAATTTTGAAAATAACGGTTACTGTTTGATCAGACCTCAGATATCAGATATGACATTCCTTAAAACGCTTAAACGGAAGCTTATAAAGGGTGGTTAAATTTTAAGAGCCGATCTTCATTTTGAATAGAACACAAACTATTTAGAAACTATTGTCATTTCTTTTTATTATGATAATATTGGAATGGTTCAATTATTTATCGGGCAAATGGCCTCAGCAAAAGGATGTAGTTCACGAGCGTGTAAATGCAAGTTTTTATGCATAATATTCATCAACCACGAGCGAGGGAGGTATAATTGTAGGGTATGACGACGAGTTGAGGTGGTCGGCTCTTCAGCCACACTATTGCGTGCATTGGTGTTTTCACATCTCCTATAGAACCGGTTTGCTCAAATTTTTGCACAGTTTTTCCGATTGTACGCACATTTGGACGATTAAATTGATCACAAATATGCATTTTGATGTGGTCGCCAATTTTCATAATAAGCCTGAATAAGTTTAACACGTTACTCGATTGTGTGTCTTTCCATGTTTCAAATTGAATTAGTCTTTCAGAATTGAAGAATGTCAAATGAAATGCAGATAAAACTTGACCTTTAGGTGTGCTTGACAATCGAAATCGGCACTTAAAATTTAACCACCCGATAGTAGGAACATGTTTAAATGCGTTTTATTGCATTTTTGCTTACGCTCTTAATTTTAATATTTTCCGTGAGTTGCTCTTATTCATATGTACATATGTACTCTTAGGCATATGTAAATATCTATGAAAAGGATAAAGGATATGCAGACTATTTTTACATACCGCCATATATCTACATGTTCACATATACATCCATATATTTATTTGTGAGTCTCGTAGCAAGTATTAAAGACTAAAAGGCCATTTCAGATGTTCCCTTTGTTTTAGTTTTCGTCAGCCTTTCATTCTCCATATGCAGATGATAAAATATTCATTTTCTTTCAATTTCAGAAGCCTGACCAAACACAACTCTGCCAACCAACTCCTTTTCTTCTGCCGGATGTTTGTCTTTCATTGCATTTCTCCTGCATTCATTCTGCTCATTTTGTTCCCCTTTGTAGTTTTATATCTATGGATTTTTAAACATCCTTTAAGCTGCTGTTGAAGAGTTAGATTTCATTTATACTTTTAAATTTATCATCTGAAGTAGTCCATCATTAATCTGCAGTGCCAGGACTCTGAGAAAGTCTAAAAATGCTCATGTGTGGCACAAGAAGCTTAAATGATAAATTATTGTTGTTTTATGCAAAGATTAAAGTTTTAATAACTCGGTGGCCAACAAATATTTCACTTTTTTTCGTTAGAATAAGTCGACAAGTTAAAAATTTTATAAAAGTCTCATTTTTACTATTTATTTATTTATTTATTTATTTATTTATTTTAGCTAAATGATTAATAACAGCTAAGAAAAGATTTTTTATAATTACTAGAGTTTAAATACAAAAGAAGTCTTCTCTTAGTAACATGAGCGTTGTCAGATAAGTCGATGATATCATAAAATCTGTTTACTTCGCCACAAACTCTACGGAAAGGATCAAAATTTAAGAAGTTTGATCGATGAAATTGAAGATACAGTGGAACGTATGATCTTAACTGTCTGTTAGGTATATTGATGTTTATTCTATTGCGAAGATGAATTGAACCAGTATTCCCTTGTAATAACTTTAAAAAGAATTAAGTTAATAAGAGCTAGTCGGCTGCGGTGTGATGGTAAATTTACTGCTGGGTTCCAATGGAGATGATTAAGACAGAACAGCAGGAATTGTTTTTGGACTGACTCCACCTTTTTTATAGAAAAGCTGTACTGCGGATTCCAAACTACTGAGCAGTATTCAAGAATAGGTCGCACCAGTGTAGTAAAACTCCTTCGTCCAGCCTTTAATAATAATTTATAAAATATTATTTGCTTTGTTGACAGCAAAAGTGACGTGAGAGTTAGAATTAAGTTTTTAATTAAGTTTTTTGTCGAAGTAAACTCCAAGATCTAAATTAGTGTCAACAGTTGTAAGTTCTGTACCATTAATGAAGTGCTTAGTTGAAAGAGGTGAATATCGTGTGAAAGTCATCGATTTGCATTTACTTAGATTTATTTCCCTGAGGTCAACTTTGCATTTAAATCAGCTTGTAGAAAAGAGGCATCGCTTACATTTGTTACGCTGGAGAAATATTTTACATCATTAGCAAACATTAGAATGTTCGCAAATTCAATAACGTTTGGAAGATCGTTGATGAAAATAAGGAATAAAAGGGGGCCAAGATGACTTCCCTGAGGAACGCCAGAAATAGCATCAATGTATTTTGATTTTGAGATATTAATTGTTTACGATCTTTCAAATAAGATTTTATCCAACGAAGAATATACAACTGGCTGTATTTTTTAACAGAATTGTGATTTGTCAATTAATAGAAAGTTATTCTTAATTCCGGGTTCATTTAACAATCATTTTCACATAAAAGAGAGTGTCTGGTGGCAAATTTATATTTTTGTATTCGATTATTTCATAAAGTAATAAACGGTGCGGGCGCAAGCTGGTGCAGTTGAAATTATTGATTATGCGGATTTATCAAACACTATGTCGCAGTGGTCAGTGGGCATTGTGGCTAAATTTTTTAAGAGTAATGATTCGTACGTCGACAGTTTTGTTCAAAGCTTGATTTACGGCGAACGTGAGATTCCATGCAACTGCTGCGGCTATAAATCCCCTCGGCCAAGGCACCGTCGATGTTCAAGGACTCCCGAAAAAATTGAAGTGGTTGAAAGCTGTTTACGTGAAAGCTGTTTACTTTCGATGCGGAAAACAGCAGCCGCACTGAGAACTCTAAGAACGATTATTCATGAAACTTTTAAAAATGGCATAAATCTAAATTATTTGTAAATTCAAACCGTTCTAGAACTGAAAGAAAGAGACGTTGATTTACACAAAAATTTTTTTGTGAAACAATGTTGGAGTGTTTTCGCTCCGTAAATCCCATTTTTTGAAGCAACGAAGTAATTTTCACTAAAACGGCCACGTCAACAAGCAAAACGTTACTGGTTTTGATCGATTGAAACACCAAAACTATTGCATTAACTCACGCATGATATAATTGGACCATTTTTTTTCTCTAGGCCTAGCGACGAATAGCAGTGGTGAAAATTATTGACACATGATTGCGGAAGTCTTTTTTGCCAAACCTACGAGATTATCCATTGTAACCCTCCCACACGTGGTACACACAGATGAATTTGCTTCGGAAAATTTTCGCCTAAAAACTGATGAGTAACTTTGGGGATATTCTATGGCCACCAAGTTCGCCCGATCTAACCTCCGTAGTTTTTTTATAGGGTTATCTTCAAGAGAGTATTTATAATGACAATCCCCAATCTCTTGTGGCTTTAAGATAAAATATTTGCCGAAAAATCCTTCATTTTTGATAGTGTGTTCAACTCGACGGAAGACATGTGGATGAGATACCCTTCAGAAAATGAAATCTGCATTTCCATACTACCTTAATAAAGCTTTGTGGCAATTATTACGTTTGTTAATTAAGTTTAAAATATAAATCAGCTACCAGACATCCTGTATTAGTTTTCATATATAATATATACAGACATATCGCTCCTTTATTGCAACATAGTCATATCTCAAAAAATTAGCTTTTCGAGTTAACAACGCAGAATTGTTATCAGTGCTACCATTTATATTGTGCCATAAATTTATTTAAATTGCTTTTAAACTGCTTCCTTTAGGAGACGTTTTCTCAAAAAATTTGCTAAGAATTGTATGGAAACTAAAAATTTAAATTGTGTTTTTCTCGAAACGAGTTTTTTTACGATATGACTATGTTGCAATAAAGGAGCGATATGCACATATGTAATGTAATATTATGTTTCGCATATAAAATATTCTGTTATATCGTTGTTGGAGCATTTGAAGGCCGAAATTGCAAAGAAATGACCGCATGTGACGAAGAAACAAATTTTGTTTCACAGAGATAACGCACCTTGTCCCAAGTCAATCAAAACAATAGCAAAACTGCATGAATTGAACTTCGAATTGCTCCCACATCCACCGTATTGGCCATGTTTGGCTCCCAGCGACTACTGACTGTTCGCAGACCTGACAAAAATGCTAGTCGGTAACAAATTTCGCACAAATGAAGAGGATATCGCTGAAACTGAGGCCTATTTTGAGGCAAAAGATAAATCGCTCTACAAAAGTTGTATTGAAATGTTAGAGCTGCGCTGAAATAATTGCGTTGCTTTTGATGGAGATTAGGTTGAACCAAAAAGAATAGCATTTTCTTTGTTAGGGTCGCGACTTTGTTTATTTTAAGCAAAACTTTGGCATTCTTATGCAGCAAAATTGTTTCTTAATGTAACTTCTGTGAGTGTTTGACCAGAAAAACCAAATTTTTTTCAAAATGAATGCTGGCTGTTCAAAGGTGCGAAGAAAAGCAGAGACGTGTGTAAAAGAAAAAAATTGGTTTATCTTTCTAAATTCTCAATAATTTTGCTACAATATTGGGATATATAGTTATATGTTTGAAAATAAGTTTTAAAGGGTTCCAAGTCTACTGATTATCAGAGTAACTTCTTAGAAGTGTCGACATATAGACATTTAGGAAACATAGAAATTTAAAAGAAGCTGTTGCGTGATTTTGAAAGTAAGAAAGTGAATAAAGTCAATTGTTTGTATGCTGCATGATTTTGCTTTACAACTAATTAAAATTTTGATAAATATATATTGTTTTCAATTTAATTAGTATGCAGTGAGATAAAAAAAAACTCATTAAATTTGCGAATTGTTTGTGATCGTTGGTATCAAAAAAATAAAAAAATCAGTTGGTAAATTTTTGTGGCCATATTATTTATTTATTCAACGTGTCAACCATTTTTTAAACCGATCAAAAAATTTAGAGCAATGCTAAAGGTCTGCAATTCAGATTATCTTTGATTTGTCAAACAGACTGTCGAAGTTATCGGTATGAAGTGTATTTTAGACTAAACATAATTGGAGATAAGCCCGACAGCAGATCTAGTTTATATATAACTATCTCAACACTCAATTGAAATCGCCATTATACGAGTAGTTGCAAGAATTAAGACTTTACTTAATATCAGTAATATACATCAGTAGTGCGATTTACTATGCTTTTTAAGCCCCAATTATTTCCGTTAAAATTACTAACCACAAAATTAACCTTTTTCCTATTCATAAGTACTTTGAACACCATTTGTTGGGGTTTAAAGTCAGCTGTTTGAGGCAGCTGTTATATTTAATCACATAAATAGGTATTAACTAACACCCCAATTTTTTGTGCGCTTAAAAAAGTGTTGATATATATTGTTTACATATTCATTTCATTTAATTTATGTAATAAACTATTTGTCTAATAAAAAATAAATAAAAGTTAGTAAACAACAAAAATAAATGTTGAAAATAATATTTTTATATAAAACAATAATTAAAAATTTTTTATTCAATATGTACTTCGTTTTCCTTTAAAAAACTTCTTAAGGAAAGTATTTGTTGATCGATTATAACATTAAAAATAACACTATTTTTATGTTGATTGTAATTATGTATGTCTGTATGTGTTACAGTTCTTCATGTTATTTTATTTCCTATCACAAAAAATTTTTTGATTTTATAATTAATCAACAAATACATTCCTTAAGAAGTTTTCTAAAGCAAAACGAAATATTCAATAAAAAATTTTTAATTATTGTTTTATATAGAAAGGACCTCGAGCTCATATATGATTTTTAAGATTTTTATACAAATGTATGTATATAAAACGGTCAAAGTTACAAAAGATGAAGAAAACATATAAAAGATGAAGAAATATATAAAAAAAAAAAATAAACAAGTAAGAGTGTAGTATATTCGGCTGGGCCGAATCTAAAATACCCTTCACGATAGTCACGAATATGTATAGTATATTACAAATGTGACCTAAATATGCTCGGTTATATATGAACCGATATCGGAATTTTCTATTTTCTGTATTTTAGTAGCCTTCTTTTACAACGAGAATTGCTTTTCAGCAAAAAAAAAAAAAATTTTTTTAATGGAAAAATCGGTTCAGGCTATATATATCTCGGGTATATATGGACCGATATCGAAAATTTTAATTTTCCATATTTATATAACCTTATATCATTACCAGAACTGCTTTTGAGCACAACAAATTGTTTTCATGAAAAACCCGATTTAGGCTATATCTCTGGTATATATGGACCGATATCGGAAATTTTCATTTTCCATATTTATATAACCTCATCTTATTACCAGAACTGTTTTAAGCAAAAAAAGTTGTTTAAGTTCGCTTACGCGACATTTTCATGAAAAACCCAGTTTGCGCTATATCTCGGGTATATATGGACCGATATCGGAAATTTTCATTTTTCATACCTATATAACCTTATTTCATTACCAGAACTGCTTTAAGGTGAAAAAAGTTGTTTAAGTTCGCTTACGCGACATTTTCATGAAAAACCCGGTTTGGGTATATCTCAGGTATATATGGACCGATATCGGAAATTTTCATTTTCCATATTTATATAACCTTATTTAATTACCAGAACTGCTTTAAGGCGAAAAAATTGTTTAAGTTCGCTTACGCGGCATTTTCATGAAAACCCCGGTTTAGGCTATATCTCGGGTATATATGGACCGATATCGGAAATTTTTATCTTCCATATTTATATAAACTGATCTTATTACCAGAACTGTTTTTAATAAAAAAAAAGTTGTTAAAGTTCGCTTACGCGACATTTTCATGAAAAACCCGGTTTGGGCTATATCTCGGGTATATATAGACCGATATCGAAAATTTTCATTTTCCATACTTATACAACCTTATTTTATTACCAGATCTACTTTTAAGCAAAAAAAGTTGTTTAAGTTCGCTTACGCGGCAATTTCATGAAAACCCCGTTCCAGGCTATATCTGCGGTATATATGAACCGATATTGGAAATTTTCATTTTTCATATTTATATAACCTTATTTTGTTACCAGAACCGCTTTTAAGCAAAAAAAGTTGTTTAATTTCGCTGACGCGGCATTTTCATGAAAAACCCGTTCTAGGCTATATCTCGGGTATATATGGACCGATATCGAAAATTTTCATTTTTGATATTTATATGACCCTATTTCATTACCAGAACTGCTTTTGAGCACAAAAAATTTGTTTAAGTTCGCTTACGCGACATTTTCATGAAAAATCCGGTCTAGGCTATATCTCGGGTATCTATGGACCGATATCGGAAATTTTCATTTTCCATATTTATGTAACCTAATTTCATTACCAGAACTGCTTTTGAGCACAAAAGATTGTTTAAGTTCGCTTACGCGGCATTTTCATGAAAACCCCGGTCTAGGCTATATCTCGGGTATATATGGACCGATATCGAAAATTTTCATTTTTCATAATTATATGACCCTATTTTATTACCAGAACTGCTTTTGAGCACAAAAAAGTTGTTTAAGTTCGCTTACGCGACATTTTCATGAAAAACCCGGATTGGGCTATATCTCGGGTATATATGGACCGATATCGGAAATTTTCATTTTCCATATTTATGTAATCTAATTTTATTACCAGAACTGCTTTTGAGCAAAAAAAGTTATTTAGCTTCGCCTATGCGACATTTTCATTAAAAATCCGATTTGGGCTATATCTCGGGTATATATGGACCGATATCTGAAAAAAAAATTTTTTGCCTTTTAGTCACCATGCTTAATAAGTGTGTGAAGTTTGAAGCAAAACGAACAACTTTTGTTTTAAAAAATTTTCATACAAAACTGCAAAAAAAAAATGGCTTTTTTCGGAATTTTGAATATATCTCAGCTATACGGGGACCGATATTACTGAATTTCAATAGCAAACCCATGAATCGATGGGGTAAAAGAATGGTGAAAGAAAAAAGTTTCTATGTCTAATGGTTTTCTCAGAAACGGTATTTCAACAGCGGACAGACGGACAGACGGACATCGCTTAATCGACTTTTCCATTAATTCCGATTCAGAATATATATACTTTATAGGATCGCAAAAAAAACTGTAGAAATTACAAACGGAATCACAAACTTATATATACCCTTAACATTTTTGTGAAGGGTATAAAAAAAAATCAGTGCAATAGCTAATAAAAATGAAATGAAAAGAGTTACCTCGTTATAACAATCTGAACGTGAAGAATAATAAAACCCTTTACGTTGGCTAAATATACTCGTAGTTAGTGAATAACGTAGGGGGCAAACAACAAAATGTGTTGTTAAATTTAACACTTCTAATTGGGGTGTAAAGTTATTGAATTGCACTACAGAAGAATCTTTAATTTTAGAAAGGAAAAAACTAAGTTGATTCCATGTATAGATATAAAAACAGCAATATCTAAAGACTAGTATTGAGATTGAATGTGCGAAAAATTTTCAACAACATTACTTATTTCGTACGAAAAAATTGAGATGTACTCAGTGCTGTCTATTTTTTCTTTTATTCGTGTTTCTTTTTTTAATTTTAAGTATACACGTATGTATTTCGTGCGAAAAAAGCTTTGCTTATGCTATTTCGCAGCTGAAAAAACAAATAATCCCAGAAACAATTTTAAATAAAACATGTTGCAGATACATTTTGTGTGTTTTTTGTTTAAAACTCAGTACTACATTTCTAAACTTATTTCGCAAATATTTCATACGAAACACTTTTGTATGCAATTTGAAAGAATTTATGAACTCAATATTAGCCTCAAACTAAGACTTCAATATATGCAGTTTTATAACTTTTTATTATTAAGAATTTTGTGGCATTTGCGAATGTTTCCTTACTTTTCATTTGGATTTTTTATTTATATAATGATAATACAAACTGAAAAATTTTTGTTCAGAAATTCTCTGAATTTTGACATTACTTTTATGAATTTTTTCATTATTTTTCAACGATTGTAACTTTTCATAGAAATAATGAAACAAATTTCATTAGATTATTTTAATGAAATCCTTCATAAAAGTAATGAAATATTTTAATAAGAAACATGACTTATTTTCATTAAAAGTATGAAAGATAAACCATATGATTAGTGAAATAATTTCTCTAGATCAAAGAATCAATTTCATAAAGCACATGAAAGCTGTACATTAAATTAATGAAAAAGTAACATTTATTTATTGAAATAACTTCTTTGTACTAATGTAATATATTCATTAAAAATGTGAAAGTCCTTCATAAGGCCAATGAAGTTATTTTATTTATCTAATTTTATTATTTATTGAGCACCAGAAAAATTTACATTAAATCAATGAAATCGTTACACTTGTTTAATGAAATAATTTCATAACACACATTAATAAAATATGTTCACAAATGTACGTAATAAGATCAATGGAATTATTCCATTTATTCATTGATACTTTATTTCATTACACAAACAATACTATTCCTTGCTTTTGTGAAATTGTACCTAATTATGATAAAAAAAAATGTTGAACAAGTATTCACCAAATAAAACAGATTTTATTAATTCAAATGGCTTCAATACACTGGTATTTAAATTTTTTAAACTATTATTATGATGCTTTGAGTACATACACATATGTACATACATACCCAAGTTCGGTAGCCAGAAATTTATTTATCATTGATCTAATGAATTCTATGTCATTGGAATTATGAAACTCATAAAACTTACATTTTAATAAAAAAAACTTGACATTTTTTAAACTGTAGCTTAAGATTAATAAATGCCCATTAATATATCTTACCAAAATTCAAAGAATTAAAAAAAAATTAAATTTTGTTGTAGTTTCATGGATGGAACCATTTCATAATAACGAGTGATTTTTTTGCTATTATCTTTTTGGCAACACTAGTTTTGACAGCTCACGTACGTTTTGTATCTTGTGTCACTGTCAAACATCTTCAGTTTGGTCTATAATTTAATCATGAATCGTCTTACAAACGAACAACGCTTGCAAATTATTGAATTTTATTACCAAAATGCGTGCTCTGTTAAGAAAGTTCATCGCGCGCTTCTTCCATTTTATGGTCAGTTTAATCGACCTACTGAGGCTTTTATTCGGGCTATTGTAAAAAAATTTCGCACCAAATTTACATTGTTGGACATTAAACCACCAACACGCTTACGTAGAGTGCGAACTGAAGAAAATATCGCAGCCGTATCGGCCAGTGTTGGTGATGGCCGTGAATTATCGATTCGGCGCCGTTCGCAGTAATTGGGCCTCTCTTACTCCACTACGTGGAAAATTTTGCGAAAGGATTTGGGTGTGAAGCCTTATAAGATACAGCTGGTGCAAGAATTGAAGCCAAACGACCTACCACACGCCAAATTTTTGGTGAATGGGCTCTTTAAAAGTTAGATGAAGATCCACTTTTTTATCGAAGAATTGTGTTCAGTGACGAGGCTCATTTCTGGTTGAATGAATACGTGAACAAGCAAAACTGCCGTATTTGGAGTGAAGAGCAGCCAGAAGCATTGCAAGAGCTACCAATGCATTTACAAAAAATAACCGTTTCGTGCGGATTATGGGCTGGTGGCATCATTGAGCCGTATTTCTTCAAAGATTATGCGAATCACAACGTTACTGTGAATGGTGAGCGCTACCGTGCGATGATAACAAACTTTTTTTTGCCCAAAATGGAAGAGCTTGACTTGCATGACATGTGGTTTCAACAAGACGGTGCCACATGCCACACAGCACGCGAAACAATGGACCAATTGAGAGGCGAGTTCGGTGAACAGTTTATTTCACGCTTGGGACCAGTCAATTGGCCGCCCAGATCGTGCGATTTAACGCCTCTAGACTATTTTTGTGGGGCTATGTTAAGGCTAATGTCTATAGCGACAAGCCCGCTTCGATTGACGCACTGGAAGCCAACATTGCCAACATTATTCGTGAGATACCGGCCGAAATGTTGGAAAGAGTATGCCAAAATTGGACTAAGCGGATGGACCATTTGAGGCGCAGCCGCGGCCAACATTTGCATGAAATAATCTTCAAACATCGATCCAAATAAATATTTCATGCATTTTTCTGAGTTTTATGTGTTTTTTTTTTTTTAATTTCCGATAGTTCTTATAAAATCACCCATTATATATGAAGTTTCATGCATATTGTGAAAATTTTTCATTGGATTAATGAAAAATATTTAATGAAACAGTTTCATTCAATATATGTCACGTAATTCTTTCAGTGCAGTTTGGTAAGTTTTTGATTTTCCATTTATAAAAATTACAAAACTATCTCAAAAATCAAAAAATTTAGTTTTATTCACTAGCATTAGTTTTAAGATTTGCATACTTATTGTTAGTTCTTTTAGGAGATACAATAAATAATTGAATTATATAAAAAAAATCACTAGCATTCTTCTTCTAACATTGTTACCAATAAAAAAAAAATGTTTGAGATATGTATAAATGAAAAAGCTGGTTTTTTTTTTGTGTTTTGATAGGTATTATTATTAAATTATTTTTTTTAAATTCTCAATAATTTATTTAGATTGTTGGGATATAAAGTTGAATGTTGGAGAATGTCTTTCAAAAATTTCCAAAGTCTACTGATGATTAGTGTAGCTCCTATGAAATGTCGCCATATAGACAGCTGGGAAACATAGAAAACAAGCTGTTTATTATATTAATTAATTTATTTTTAGTTTTAAGATTTCCATATTTATTGTTAGTTCTCTTAAAAGACTCAATAAATAATTGAACCGAAATCTAAAACAAAAAATTAAATGAGCACTCAATATTGGGCAGGCAAGGTTACTTGTTGTGAGTTTTGTTGTCAAATAAATACTTCTATCTCAATTTACTAGCTCACCAAATTTTTTAAATTTTATTACAATAAACAATTGAAAAATCTGTCCTCATAAATGCCATTAAATACAACACTTAAAATGTACTTTTATTTAAATTGTTATTGTTGTTCGTTTCTATGTGCTGCACAAATCACTTTGCTTTGTATATTCTGCAGGATATTCGGAGTTAGTTTGTGTGAAGAGGGATTTTATTACTCGTACAATATAAACAACTTCTTAAATTGTTGGCAAAATTCCGAACTTTTGAACTTGATGCAATAAAAAACCTCATACAACAACGTGAGATAATTCCAGCTGCTGAACAAATGAACAAACGAACAAAAGAGGCAAATGCGTGTGGCAAATGCCAACAACAACCACACAACCCTACAAACACTTTCTTTTTTCCGTATATATGTTTAGGTATGTGTATGTGTATAGCTTGTTGTTTTATTATTTAAGAAGACCATCATCCTTCAGATTTGTTTCGCAGTTGTTTGGTTGTATTTTCTATTTTCGGTTACAAAAGGAAAAGAAAAAAGTTTGTCTCCCAACCCGCAAACAAAAAAGTTGAAAAGAGATGAAATTTTTAAGTGGTTGTAACTGCCAACATGCCCGAAAGAATAGAAGAGCAAAAGCAACAACAAACATTTTGCCAGACATCACACACAGAGACGAACAATAAGTAGAAGAAGAACAAGAACCTGGAAAAGATTGTTTCAAACAAAATCTTTTTTGTTAAAGCTCAAGGAGTGGGTGTTGAAGTTTAAGACTCTCTGTATGTTTTTCGTTCATCCACATACATTTCGTATAGAAAACAAAGTGAAAAGTCAGAAAGCAAAAGTGCCCAGTTTAAAGTATTTAAACTGTTTTCAACAACACAACAATAAGTTTTGCAATTGAGGAGTTGGAGTGGTGGGCTGGTTACGAGAACAAAAAACGAAATGAAGTCCTTAATAGGGAAGTCAAATGTTAGACGGTTTAAGCAGCCAACAAATATGCCATATTGTTTTCCAGGCGACAAAGTTCTTTAAACTTTTTCTTTAGAAGCATTCTGTTTTCTTTTATTAACAACTTGACAGAAAACATATTTGCTGAAAAAAAGTTGTTTTTAGCTTAGGCTGTTACAAGAACGAATACTCGGAAAAGCTTTACTCTATGCAAACACTAAGTTGATGGACTCTCGCCATTATGATGCGAAACCGCTATATCTAAATTTGTAGAGTCCAGCAATATTAGCTGCCATTCTCTACCTTAATGTATAGTTGATGCAAGCAGTATATTCGAATTTTTATTCGAATTTACATAGCATAAAGGTGTGTTTTTAGAACAAACTTTTCGTGTGTTTTTTTCATTTCAAGAGAACTGATTTCTTTGTGTGTCATTTAGGTGAAAAATAAATTTACATTTGTTATAGTTATATTTATTCCAAATAAAATGAAAAAACACACAAGTTTGAATATTAATTTCACGCGATCATGTAATGCTTGTTGTGGCAATCAAAATAAAATTGCAAATGGCAGACCATGACCCCCACACATGTAGTGCGTTATACCGGAACTGGAAAAGTAAGTTATGAGGAGGATGAAGTAGTAATTGTGGACGTATCTCTTTATGTTATTGAATGCCGCTTTAAGTCTTGCTTTTAACTTCACAATTTGAAAAAATCTCGTGTTTCGCAATGAGCAGAGACGGAGTATTGCTTGCGGACGTTAAATGTGAACCTTCCAACGTTATATCAGACATGTCCGCAGGCAACTTGTTCCATAGACGAACCGTACGGCTGAAAAATTAATTTGTATGTAAGCAGAGTTGTCAACTCGGTGCGTTTCGCACCGTTTTTGGTTCTTTTTAAAATTATTTGTGCGAAAAATTCTTTAGTTACTGCGGGATGAGCTTTTTTTTATCAGCCCAATTACAAATGAAAATTCCGAGAGAGTTTTTTGACTTTTCCTTCCTCCAATTCTGAACAAAAATGGAGTATTATGCATTTTATTTGTTCCTTCTTTTCATTACATGAAAACACTAAAGGCCGTGTCAGATAAAACTTTTGCTTCGCTTTCCGTTGCAAATTCGCTTTGACATCTAAGATAAAATATACACACTTATATGAAACATGTCACATGAAGTACTTTTAACGCAACGTGAAGCGAAAAGTTTGCCAACTCTCATCTTTTTGCGCGTTGAAGTTTTTTCTAATAGCATAAAATGCATTAAAAATCAATTAGAACCAATTTCAGTAGTTCGTCCAATAATATTTCTAACTTCTATTATCATTAGAAATAATTAAATATAAAAATTAAGAACCATTTTTTTAGATAAATAAGCAAATCGTGAGCGTTGCCAATGCTTTTTATTGTGGCATACACTTTTTGCTTTGCGCTTTTCTGTTAAAGTTTTAAACTTCACGCAAAGTGACAAAGTTTATACATGGACTTAAAGAGAGATCAAATATTCAATTCCTTCGGTAAATTGAACAAAAATTGAGCTTTTCTCTTTAATTTGAAATATGAAAATAATTTACAATATTTAAAATTACAGAATCGCACAACAAGGCTTCAAATTCAATTAATAGTGATTCTATCAAACACAGTGTACATTTCACTTGTGTTTTCTTAAACCGTGTCTTTCAAAGAATTTATTGAAATACACACACAATTAAAAAATGAAGTTTACCATAGTCAATATAATATCGTTTTGGAAAAACTTTATAATTTATTTAATAGTTTGGTAATTTATGAATGATCAAAACCGCAGCGAATTCACGAGCTATCATAAATACGAACTTCACTGTTCAGAGACTGCATTTATTGCAATAATTGACAAACTTGGCATGATCGTTTAATAGCAAAACACTTTCTAAACGCAACAAATTTTATAAAACGAAATGTTTCTTTTTCTTTCGACAGTGTGTATAATAAGTAAATTATTTTCACAGTAATGCTTGTATGCTTCTGCAATATAATTTTGACGACGTTAAGCAGCTGTGTATTTGTGTCCCTGGTAATAAGCGGTAAAAGTAACAGCTGATTCCGGACAGCAAGAAATACAATTAAATGATATTGCTAAATAATCAATTTAATAAAACATCGTTATAGTTATTGTAAATGTAATAAAACTAACAGAGTCGTACTAGAGGTCAAGTTTGACAAACACGAATTCTAGCTATTGAAAGAATTTGAGAGCATGCCATCAGCCGGTGCTATCAGGCCCAGTTTGATTATATCAAGCTCAAAAGTCCACTTCATTACCGTGTTTTTAATATAAAAATATTATTTAATATAAAAATATATAACTTATTATTCAAAATTCGGTGCGTTTTTGTTAAAATAACGCGCTTTTTTCCCTCATTTTGGTGTGTTTTGAAATTGCAGAGTTGACAACGTTGCGTGTAAGTAACAATACTAAACGAACGCTGAAGTCAACCCTATTTTTACGACCTCACTTGGAGCATATTATTACTCAATAAGTCATTCATTCTTTGCCTCTTGGCTTCGATGTCGGATAGTCTCAGCCTATAACTAATGGCAAATACTGCTGTCATCTGCAAATGAGTGGATAAGTTTGGAATTTTGACATAGAAGGTCATTAGGAAAAATAAGAAATAGAGTAGAAGAAAAAACCTTGTATTAGTTTTTACTTTAAATAAATATGAATTTTTTTGATTTCGTTCCGGTTTAACTTATTTTTGAATTTTTTTTTTTTTTTTTTAGTTCAAAAATTTTTAAAAACTGCTTGGCTCACGATTTCGTTAGTGACTTATAGTCAACTATTATTCAACTAACGGATATATCGGAGGTAGAGAAGGAAAATGATACAAGATCAGGGAAAAATTAAACTTATGAACGGCATCTTAAAATTATGACATCGTGAGCCAGGCAGTTATATCTATAAAAAAAAAGATATAAAGTTTAGACTGCTTAGAAAATTTGAAAATGAAATTGTGGAGAGTTCTGTTTATGGTACGCAAACTTAAAAAATGCATAACGTGCTGCTTTTAAATTATAAACAGCAACAATAAAGCCCAATATCAGTTTCTTACTCAAAATGAACTAACAATAGTAAGAATTCAAATCACATGTAGTTTTTGAATTGAAAAAATAAGAAGCTAGAGCTCAATTAAAAAAAATCTTCAAACCATTAAAAATGAAAAAGTATATTAGATCTATTGAAGCGATTTTCGTTATATTAATTTTGAATATTTTGCACCTAATTTAAGCTTAACAATGTTATACGAAGGCGGATTAATATTGGAGCTATCTAGTGATACATGGCAGCACAAACACATGAACGTGTGTTCAACATTTTGCATGAACATTTCCATATGAAAAAGCTATAGGTAAGATGGGTGCCACGTTTGCTCACAGGCCACTACACACCGGTGTTTGGACATGCTATAGCGTAATCCTGTTGTTGGGTGGAAGTGCTCCAAAGAAGGCGAAGACATTGAAATAGGCTGGCAGGATTTTGTCCACTGTATTTTGGGATGCAAACGGAATATTGCTCATCGGTTCGGTTAAAGAAATATCAACAATCACAGGAAAGTATTATCGTGCTTATTGTATGAATTAATTGATGCAATGGGTAAAATACACCCACTTTTAAAGAAGAAAAAAGTGCTTTTTTTAAGACAACGCACCGATTCACACAACATTAAGTACGATGCTAAAATTACGCGAAATACATTTCGAATTGGTTGGTCATCAACCTTTGTCCTAGTGACTTTTTCTTGTTTCCAAACTTGAAAAAAAGGCTCGCAGGAAAAATTAAGAAGTATTTACCGATACTATTGCGTATCTTGTGGGTTCCCAAAATCGTATTATTCGGATGGTATAAAAAAGTTGAAATATCGTCTTACGAAGTGTATTGAGCTAAAAGGAGACTGTGTTGAGAAATCCATCCTTCCTGGTACAATTAGGTATCAAATGAGTTATTACAACGTATATAATATATATACATATATAAACTGGAGTTTTTTGCTCAACTCTATAAGTAACTTATGTGCTGTTGGCAGAACACAGACGAGTGGCTAGCCTAGAAAACTTTTACGAAAAGCACTCAATATTCTAAGTGACTTCCATGCAAATTTTTCAAATGTTCATAGTCAAAGTATGTGTAATACTTAAGACTCATTTATTACTATTTTAATGTTTTTTTTTTTTTTTTTTTTTTTTTTTTCTCATTCATTTGTTTATTGAATCTTCACAAAGTGAACTAACAATAAGTATTCAAATCTTAAAACTAAATACATAAAATTAATTGAGTCAAACAAAAGACAAAAATGTTTTATTTTGCACGATCAATATCGGTGAAATCACCTATTTAACGTTCTGATGGTGGCAAGGGTGTCCCTCCTTCTCAACCGAGAGTGTCCTTCGAAATTAAGTATATTGCGTGCAAGACGATTTGGATGAAGTTCCAATTTATTGATATGCCTTGTTGCGTACTTTGAAAATTCGTCTTTTACAAGAGGAACACAGAGATCCTTATGAATTCGTGAGTTTTTTACGTACCATGGAGCTGCGGTAATTGTTCGAAGAATTTTGTTTTGTCGCCTTTGAATTTTTTCAACGTTTGAAGCGGAGGCGGTGCCCCATAGTTGAATTCCATAGCACCATATAGGCTTTAGAATTGCGTTGTATAATAAAAGTTTGCAATCCAGCTTCAATGTAGAATTTCTGCCCATAAGCCAATTCAGTTGAGCTGCTTTTAACTTTAACTGAGTAACTTTCGCATCTATGTGAGACTTCCACGTTAACCTACGGTCTAGGTAAATACCAAGGTACTTGACTTCATTTTGCTGCGGAATAGGTGAATTGTTGATTTGGATGGCTGAACATGTTTGTTTACGCAGTGTGAATGTAACATGAGTACACTTTTGTTCATTAACTTTAATTTTCCAAAGTTTTAACCACATCTCTAATATTGAAATATACTCCTGCAAATTTCGCGAAGCTACTTGATGGCTTTCATGTACGCTGCAGAATGCTGTATCGTCTGCAAAAGTTGAAGTGTGGATTCCGGGTGTCGTTGGCATGTCAGAGGCGTAAATCAAATATAAAGTAGGCCCCAGTATGCTGCCTTGGGGAACTCCTGCCTCGATTGGCTGAGTTGGGCTTATAAAGTCGCCTTCTCTGATAACAAACTTCCGCCCACATAAGTAGCTTTCCAGAAGCTTGTGTGTATTTGCAGGCAAGTTCAACTTTATTTTGTGTATCAAGCCCTCGTGCCACACTTTATCAAAAGCTTGAGAAATGTCAATGAATAGAGCTGAGCAATACTTCTTCTCCTCAAAGGTCTGTCTTATGACATTGACTAGTCTGTGCGTTTGTTCTATTGTGCTGTGTTTAGCCCGAAAGCCAAATTGATGATCAGGGATGCATCCCACAGTGTTCAACATTGGACTCAACTTTGCCATTAACAATTTTTCGAACAGTTTTGAAATTGTTGGCAGTAGACTTATTGGTCTGTATGATTCTACTTTAGTGGGATCCTTCCCTGGTTTGGGTATCATAGTAATCATGGACACCTTCCACTCTGCAGGATAATACTCGAGACGTAAAATAGCGTTAAAAATAAAAAGAAGAATTCTACGAGCTACACGAGGTAGCTGCTCAAGCATTTTACCAGTAATTTTATCAATACCTGGAGCTTTCCTGGGGTTTGTGTTACGAATAACATTTTCAACATCTTGAAAACTAAGTCTCAACGGCATGGGCGGTCTAACAGCGTATGACGGTAGCTCAGCTGAATTATTCGCTGTATCATTTGTGGTAAAAACATTTCTCAAATGATTGACATACAACATTCCCTTTTCAGAATCGCTTCTTGCCCAATCTCCAGTTGAAGTTCGCAGAGGTGGCTTACCTACTACGGGTCTTTTCAGACCTTTTGTCGCTTTCCATAGAGAATAGTCGGTTTGAGGGGTACCATCAAGACCTTCCAGATAATTTTTAAGAGAAGCCATTCTTTGGATTTCGAGCAGATTTCTTAACTGAGCTATGCACTCTCGTAGCCTGCTTTTAAGCTGGGGAGACCTGCGAAGTTGCCACTCTCTTCTAACTCTTCTTTTTTCTGTTAGAAGTTGTTCAATTTCAAACGAATACGTTCTGTTGCTCACATTTCTGGATCTTATATGGCTAGTGGTGGCATGTTGTACGGCTAGATTAAGGTGTTCAGAAAATTCGTTAATCGACACATCAATATCCTCAGGCGTTCTCAAGGCAATGTTTTCCGTACAATGTGTACTCAAATATTTCTTATATTTTATCCAATTAACTCGAGTGACGGTCAACGCCAAGTTACAAAACGGGGAACCAAGCCCCTGGGGGAACGAAACAGAAACTATAGTTGGTGAGTGATCTGAGGACAAGTCCAATGAAGGCTCAACTTGCATCCATTCTGAGGGAAAATTTTTTGTAACTCCAAAGTCTATAACGTCTGGGATCTTGCGTTGGTCTGACGGCCAATAAGTGGGGTGTCCACTTGAAATCACACCTAAGCCCATTTTGGAAACGGTGTCAAAAAGCACACGGCCTCTCGGGGTAATTAAACGTGATCCCCAAAAAGTGTGTTTAGCGTTATAGTCGCCAGCCGCTAAAAATCGAGGACCAAGTGATTTGAAAAAAATTGAATATTGTCTTTCTGTTATTGAAAATCGTGGTGGTGAGTAAATCGAGGATATAACAATTTTTTCATGAAAATAATTAAGGCATATATTTGTAGCTTGGAGATATTCCTCACATGTCTCGTTCATTAAAAAGTGTTTAATTCTGGATTTTATTAGAATTGCCGATCCTCCGCAAGATCTTCCACGGGGATCTTTTGTGTCGTACAGTATGTAGCCATTAATTTTGAAAAAACTGTTAGTTGTCAAATGGGTTTCAGCAATCATCATTATATCGATCTGCTTTTCCATAAGGAAGTGCTCAAGTTCATTTTTGTGTTGGCGAATGCCGTTTGCGTTCCAGAAACATATTTTTAACCAATTCATTTTTTTAAAATTGCCTGTAAAATAGTGGATTGCATTTTTAGCATTTCCTGCATCATGTTGGTCATAGAGACAGTAAAAGTGTTAATGGATTGAACAAGAGTCTGCAGAGTTGCCTCTAGGTTACTAAAATTTGGATCGGAAATTTGGGGCTTGGGTTGCTGGTTCAAGTTTTGGTCGGATTTAACCACATTAGCATATGAAAATTGTTTGGTATTCTGCGTGTTTGTGAAGTTGGTTGGATGGCCTACCTGGGGAAAATTGTTTTTGCCAATGACATTTGGCTGCTGGGCTGCTGGAGAAACCGATGACTTATTTGTCATTGAACGCTTAAAATGAGTATAGACAGGGCAACCTCTATAATTTGCAGTGTGGTTACCTCCACAGTTACTGCATTTTTTAACACTTGCGTCGGCCTTTGGCTTATTGCACTGAGTTGTGCCGTGAAGTTCGCCACATACAACACAAACAGCGGGCAACTTACAGTAAGCCTTTGTGTGGCCAAATTCTTGGCAGTTTAGGCACTGAACGGGTCCTGAACGCTTATGTGGCTCCTCAACGGTAACCTTACGATGCAAAAGATATTTGAGGTTGTATATTGGGTGAATTTCACTCTTTTTTAGCAGAACATCCCCTGGTTCTAGTTCAACCCTAAACATGGGTTGAGGGGTCTTTTCACGGTTCCTGATGTTTACTACTGTTTTTATTTTAAAACCCTTATCTTCCAATCCGGTTTTTACATCATCAGTATCTACGCATGGGTCAATCCCTTTAATAACGACCTGAAGACCTTTGGCACTTTTGAGCTGGTAAGTGTAAAATGATCTTTTCTGTTTTTCTAAGACATCAGACAATTTTCGGTAGTCGTTTTCATGGTTTACCTGAATTTTTGTTTCATTGATGTTTCCGCGCTTAACTGATGTCACGTTGAAATTGTCCTTACCGATTACCGTAATAAGTTGTTTTACCAGCTCATTAGAAGTAGATTCTCTCAAATATATTGGTGGTGGTTTAAATGTTTTTTTTGCTGTATTTGGCTCATCAGTCTGGAGGATTGCAAATCTATTACTTTGCGTTGCTGTAGCGGTATTATCCTCTTTGGATATCTTTGGTTGTGATGATATCTGAGCGGATTTCGGGCTTCGCTGACGTTTAACCACGGTTACATACCTGTCCATGCCTACTTGTGTTTTCGGCTTATCTGCAATAACTGAACTGGTAGATGGTTGGTCTTCTGTTGTAACAACAATGTTTGGCGAACACGAACGCGTGCGTTTTTTATCTCTTAGAGACAGGAGATTGTCCAACGATTTTTTCAATGATTCCTCTTCAGAAATCCAGAGGTTTTTTCTAGTGGAGCTAAGCTCCCTCTCAGAATTGCATCTACTAGGTACACTCATGCAATTTTTTTTTATTTATATTTTTTTAAATTTAAAAGTATATAAAAATAATTGTCATAAAGATTTTCGGTTTTGCAAGTTTTTTTCCCACTGGGTAGGTAATCTTCACGCACAATAACAACAACAACAATGCACTGCCACCGCACTTGTTTTATTGAAATTTATTTTATTGTTTAGTTAATGAAATGTAAGGAATTTATTTTCCCGTTGTTTTTTTTTAAATAATTTGTTATTGTTTTTGCAATTTAATACAATATATTATTGTTTTTGTATTTAAGTTTAAAAATATGTTAGCACAATGATTTTTGGTTTGTTTTTTTTTCACTTTTTAAAAACACGACTGTGCGGTTGAAGAATCACTGTAAATCAAATTAAAGAATTAATACAACCACAAAGACAAATACCTAGTGTAATTTTTAAGGTTATTTAAAATCGGAACTTCGCACAAACTCTACCAGAATATATAAACATG